>CM032640.1:9033198-9177956 GCA_019097785.1 Fraxinus excelsior
CCTAACGGGTGGAGAACCCTCGTGGCTACCCTAGTCTTGTGGAAACAGTTAGGTCACCCCGAGATAGACGTCGCCACATTCAATTCCCTTTTTACCTTTAAGGAGGATGGGAAAAATACGGGCTGGTGGTATACTAGTGCCAGACCTAGGACGGGGGGTTCGCTGGTATTAGATACTCCTTCTTCGATTAAGGGGTGGAAGGAGGAGTTTTTCTATGTCCTGGGAGAGTGGCAATTCCATCCTGATGAGGTGGATAGGGAGGATGTAGTTCCTACACTTTATCACCCCCTTTGTAAGTGAGAGTGCTCAATGCCATCTTCCAGTTCTGTTGTCGAATGAAGAGGCTAACTCTTTGCTTTGTCTGTGTTTTGCAGTTTATCGACCCTGTCACTTAAGTTCGGCAATCAAGAAGTGGGCTGACGCTATCCGAGCTCTGTCTCACAAGGAGCGATCCTGCAAGTTTGTGATTACAAACGACAACCTCTTCTCAGCGGGTTTACTCCGAGCTGTACCTCCGAGCTCGGCAGTCAGCAGGCAAAGGGCTTCAGCATCTGCTCCTTCCCGTAAGGGTTTACTAATTCTGGTTACTCTTGCCCGTCTTTGAGTTGTTCTTTACTTCTTTTCCTTTGTATCTCAGGTCAAGAACTAGAAATGCTGAACTTTCGCGCGGCTAAAGCGGCTAAGGTGGCTGAAGCTGCAAAAAGGAAGAGGGAGGAAATCGCTATTACCGAGAGAGGTCGGTCTGGGAGTCCAGAGGTGGATCCAGAAGACGAACTGCCCCTGCAGAGGCGCCGTTCTGCCGACCTTCCCGTTGCTACCGCCCTGCCGGACTCCCCAGTCCCCGCGACGGTCCCAGTGGCTGCTGGTGCTTCTTCCTCCAAGCCCCAGGAGAAGTGTCCAGACCTTCAGAGGTCGGGTGTTGAAGATTTGGTTGGGCGCCGACCAGAGATTCTTCTAGATTCTCTCAGGGCTCCTTCCCCAGCAAAGGAGTCAGTTGTCGCCTTCCCCTCGCCCCTCAGAGAATCTGCCGTCCTAATGACGCGGAGCTGGAATGACAAGGAGCAGCGATTTCTGACTGAGATGCCTATCGGGGAGAACGTCCTCACAGCTCAGCTCCACTGTCACAGGGCCGTTCTCCACATGTCTTCTGTGGTGGATAAGGTAAAGAGCTCATTTTTAGCCTTTCATGCTGTGATCAGTAACCTCTCTATGCATCTTAATGGCCTTTGTGTTTTTCAGGTCAAGGCCGAGCTTGATTCCGTGCTGGAGTTTAAAGCTAAAGCTGACGAGCTTTTTACCGCAGTTGAAACGGAGAGGTCGGCTTTTGCTGGGGAGAAGCAGAGGTATGAAGACCGTTTGAACAAGATGGGGGAGGAGCTTGACGCCTGCCTTGCCAAGGAGCACAAACTGCTTGACGAGAACAAGGCACTGCATCTCTGGGGGGGAGAAAGCAAATTCTCGTGCTGAGCTGGAGAAAAGGCGTGCTGACGAGGCGGTAGCTCAGGCCATGGCTTTAAAGGCGGAGACTGATCTGAAGGTTTCTAAAGCTGTGGAGGAATGGAGGGCTTCTCCGGCTTTTGATGCCATCGCCCAGGAAGCATAGTCCTGGCTATGGGTGAGATCGTCAAGTTCATTAATCAAAAAAGGCCGGACTGGGATACTGCCTTTTTGGTGGAGGCTCAGGAGGAGCAGGAAAAAGAGATGGAGCAGATGCTGAAAGCGGTTGAGGCCCAACAAACCGAAGCCCCTCCGATTGTTCTTGATGAGCTCGCTCCCAATCCCCCTAATCCTTAGCTTTATGTATTTCTTTAAATTCTTCAACTCTTGTACCCTCTTATTTTATGAATGAAAACACTTTGTTTAATGTTTTACTTTTGCTTTTCCATAATTTGAATTCGCAACTCTCAAACGAACTAGCTGATAGAACTTTTCGCTTTTCGCCTATTTGCGGTAGAAGTCGTTTGAGGTTTGTATAGGGATTTTTGTAGGAATTTCTCGTACATTTTAAGCTAAGTATTGCAGCACTTGTAACATTAGCTCGGCCTACTTCATGAGTAGGGATTAGGAATCTTGCCAAGTGTTGCAGCACTTGCAACATTAGCTCGGCCTACTTCATGAGTAGGGCTTACAGGAGATTCTGCCTACTTCATGAGTAGGGCTTAGGAATCTTGCTAAGTGTTGCAGCACTTGCAACATTAGCTCGGCCTACTTCATGAGTAGGGCTTACAGGAGATTCTGCCTACTTCATGAGTAGGGCTTTAGGAATCTTGCTAAGTGTTGCAGCACTTGCAACATTAGCTCGGCCTACTTCATGAGTAGGGCTTACAGGAGATTCTGCCTACTTCATGAGAAGTGCTTAGGAATCTCTGCTAAGTGTTGCAGCACTGCTAATTTGCTCGGCATACTTATGAGTAGGGCTTACTGGAGATTCTGCCTACTTCATGAGTAGGGCTTAGGATTCTTGCTTATGTGTTGCCAGCACTTGCAACATTAGCTCGGCCCTACTTCATAGAAGCTAGGATGTAAAATTGAACTAGGAGATTCTGCTTACCTTCATGAGTAGGGCTTAGCGAATCTTGCTAAGTGTTGCAGCACTTGCAACATTAGCTCGGCCTACTTCATGAGTAGGGTTACAGGGAGATTTGCACACTTCCTGAGTAGGGCTTAGGAATCATTGCTAAGGTTGCAAGCACTGGCAACATTAGCCCTCGGCCTACTTCATGAGTAGGTTACGGAGATTCTGCCCTATCATGAGTAGGGCTTAGGAAATCTTGCTAAGTGTTGCAGCACTTGCCAACATTAGCTCGGCCTACTTCATGAGTAGGGCTTACAGGTGATTCTGCCCACTTCATGAGTAGGGCTTAGGAATCTTGCTAAGTGTTGCAGCACTTGCAACATTAGCTCGGCCTACTTCATGAGTAGGGCTTACAGGAGATTCTGCCCACTTCAGGAGTAGGGCTAGGAATCTTGCTAAGTGTTGCAAGCATTGGAACTTTAGCTCGGCCCTTCCTTCAATGAGTAGGGCTGGAGCATCTGTACTCTTCATGAGTAGGGCTTAGGAATCTTGCTAAGTGTTGACGCACGCCACTTTGCAACATTAGCTCGGCCTACTTCATGAGTAGGGCTTACAGGAGATTCTGCCCACTTCATGAGTAGGGTTAGGAATCTTGCTAAGTGTTGCAGCACTTGCAACATTAGCTCGGCCTACTTCATGAGTAGGGCTTACAGGAGATTCTGCCCACTTCATGAGTAGGGCTTAGGAATCTTGCTAAGTGTTGCAGCACTTGCAACATTAGCTCGGCCTACTTCATGAGTAGGGCTTACAGGAGATTCTGCACACTTCATGAGTAGGGCTTATGGAATCTTTATAAAGTGTTGCAGCACTTGCAACATTAGCTCGGCCTTACTTTCATGAGTAGGCTTACAGGAGATTTGCCCACTTCCATGAGTAGGGCTTAGGTATCTTGCAAAGAGTTTTGCAAGCCTTGCAAACATTAGCTCGGTACTTCTGAGTAGGGCTTACAGGAGATTCTGCCCACTTCATGAGTAGGGCTTAGGAATTTGCTAAGTGTTGCAGCACTTGCAACATTAGCTTCGGCCTACTTCATGAGTAGGGCTTACAGGAGATTCTGCCCACTTCATGAGTAGGGCTTAGGAATCTTGCTAAGTGTTGCAGCACTTGCAACATTAGCTCGGCCTACTTCATGAGTAGGGCTTGATGGAGATTTCGCCTACTGCATGAGTAGGGCTTACTGGAGATTCTGCCTACTGCATGAGTAGGGCTTAGGAATCACCCGGCGCGGACGCCGCACTTCTTGCAGAGTCATTCTGATAACCATGCTTTTATTCATAGAGATAGCGTATTACAGCGACCTATTGATAATACTTTTTGAGGTGTTCTGCGTTCCATGGGTGCGGTAGAGTCCTGCCGTCCATATCTTCCAGTTCGTAGGCCCCTTTAAGCAGTATCCTGCTTACCCGGTAAGGGCCCTCCCAGTTTGGTCCTAAAGATCCAGCATTTAGTTCTCTCGTTGCCAGGAAGACCTTCCTTAGGACAAGGTTGCCAACCTCGAATTCTCGTTTCTTCACCTTCTGGTTGTAGTACCTTGCGTTGCGCTGTTTGTATACCGCATTCCTCGCTTCGGCATCATTCCTTTTTTCTTCTATTAAATCCAACTCCTCTCGTAGCGTTTGCTCGTTTCTGTCTTCTTGATACGTCAGAGTTCTGATAGATGGGATTTCAATCTCAAGAGGAATTACGGCCTCTACCCCGAAGGCTAGGGAGAAGGGGGTTTCTCCGGTGCTGCTTCTAGCAGTAGTGCGATAAGACCATAGCACGCTGGGGAGTTCTTCCGCCCATCCTCCCTTAAGAGTGTCGAGCTTCGTTTTCAACGTATGCTTGATAATCTTATTGATGGCCTCAACTTGTCCGTTAGCCTGGGGGTGATTTGGCGTGGAGAAATGTTTCTGTATTCCCAATTCCTCGCAGAAACTAGCGAAGCGGGTGTTGTCAAACTGTTTTCCGTTATCCGTCACTATGGAGTGAGGTATTCCAAACCTGCATATGATTGACTTCCATATGAACTCAGTAGTCTTGTGCTCGGTGATTTTCGCCATAGGTTCGGCTTCGGCCCACTTGGTGAAGTAGTCAACAGCCACAATTGCAAACTTCGTCCCCCCTTTTCCCGTTGGCATGGGGCCAATAAGATCGACCCCCCATTTTGCGAAAGGCCAAGGTGCCATTACATAGTGCAGCTCCCCAGGGGGAAGTTTGATGTTAGGTGCGAACCGTTGGCATCTGTCGCACTTCACGGTGAATTCCAGAGTATCCTTTTTCATGGTCGGCCAAAAGTATCCTTGGCGCATGATTTTGTGTGCTAATGACCGTCCTCCTGCGTGATTTCCGCATATTCCTTCGTGTATTTCTTTCATAGCGTGAAGGGCTTCTTCTTTATCCAGGCACCTCAATAGTGGCGCAGCATATCCTCGCTTATACAAGACGCCGTCGATCAATGTGTATCTTGCTGACCTTACTCTCAGCTTCTTCAATCGCAGGGCGGCGTATTCTTCCAACAGGTATGCTATCAAACCTTTCAATTCCTTCACTGGTTGCTAGCCGAGCTAGTGCATCAGCGTGCCCGTTCTGAGTTCGGGGGACCTGTCTGACGCGGATATCTTTAAACTTCTGGAGTTCCTTTCTGACGAGCTGAAGATATTTGCCCATCCTTTCCTCTTTGGCTTGATAGGTTTCGTTGACTTGGTTCACTATCAGTTGGGAGTCACTGTACGCCATCAGCCAATCAATTTTCATTTCGCTTGCCATCCGGAGGCCGGCTATCAAGGCCTCGTACTCAGCTTCGTTGTTGGAAGCGCTGAAGTCAAAAGGTAACGCTTCACAGAACAGTTGTTGGTTAGGGCTTATTAGAACTATCCCAGCCCCTGCTTTCTCATCCGTGGAAGATCCGTCAACGAACAGTTTCCAAGGGGCATGGGGAGGTGATTGTTCCATAGGGTCCGAACTGAACTCAAGAATAAAATCGGCTAGCGCTTGAGATTTGATTGAGGTGCGTGGTTTATACTTTACATCGAACTGGCCGAGCTCAATTGACCATTTTACCAACCTCCCTGAAGTGTCTGGTTTCTGTAGTACCTGCCTCAAAGGTTGATTCGTCAGGATCTCGATGGAGTGCTCCAAGAAGTATGGCCTCAGTTTCCTAGCAGCAATTATCACGGCGTAGGCCAGCTTCTCCAGTGGGGAGTAGCGAACTTCGGCATCGTGCAGGGCCTTGGAAACATAGTAAACTGGATGCTGCACTCCGTCCTCCTCCCTGGCCAACACCGCGCTGACGGCGTGTTCAGAGACTGCCAAGTATAGCATAAGTGTTTCTCCTTCTCTAGGTTTGGACAGCACGGGTGGTTGTGATAGGTGTGATTTCAATTGTTTGAAAGCAACCTGACATTCTGGCGTCCATTCAAACTTCTTTCCTCCTCTTAGCACGTCAAAGAAGGGCCTACACTTGTCTGTCAATTTCGACATAAACCTGCTGAGGGCGGCTATCCGTCCTGTTAAGCTTTGAACTTCTTTAGGTCTGGATGGAGGACGCATCTCAATGATGGCCCTTATCTTCTCTGGGTTAGCTTCAATTCCTCTGCGGTTTACCAGGTATCCAAGAAATTTCCCTGAGCTCACTCCAAATGCGCACTTACGGGGGTTTAGCTTCATCCCGTATGTTCTTAGGATTTCAAACATTTCGGCGAGATGTTGTTGATGTTCCCAAGCCTCTGCACTCTTAACCAACATGTCATCCACGTAGACCTCCATGGTTTTTCCAATCTGTTTGGCAAACATGGAGTTGACCAGACGTTGGTAGGTCGCTCCTGCATTCTTGAGCCCAAACGGCATAACTTTATAGCAGTACAGACCTCTGTCGGTGACGAATGCCGTGTGTTCTTGGTCCGGTTCATGCATGGGAATCTGATTGTAGCCTAAATATGCGTCCATGAAGCTAAGCAGGTCGTGCCCAGCAGTGGCGTCCACCATTTGATCGATTCTTGGCAAAGGGAACCCGTCTTTAGGGCATGCTTTATTCAGGTCGGTGAAATCTATGCATACCCTCCAATCTCCGTTGCTCTTTTTCACCAAGACTGGGTTGGCGATCCATTTTGGATATCTTGCCTCACGAATGAATCCGTTCTCGAGCAATTTTTGTACTTCCTTGTTGAGGGCTTCATATCGTTCTGGGTTTAAGGGTCTCCTTCTTTGCTGTTTGGGCCGTGCTGAGGGATCCACTCCTAACTTGTGGCACATGATTTTAGGGCTGATTCCCTTCATGTCCGCATGTTCCCAAGCAAACACGTCGAGGTTTTCCCGGAGGAAACAGATAATTTGATCCCTCACTGGTGGCTGGAGGTCGTGACCTATTTTCAGCTCCTTGGGCGGGACGCCTAGTCCAACTTTGATGATGTCCAGCTCTTCCATAGGTTCTCCACCTCGTATTTTTACTCTTGGGTCCAACGTGTCTAGGGGGGATTCTTTTGTACTTGTCATGCCGACCTCGTTTAGTTCGGTAACCATTGGATCTATGTGTTGGTTATCCAGCATTCCGACCAGGGGCTTGGGTAGGTCTACATTGCAGGCTCTTGCTTCAATTTGATTTCCACGTATTACCCCTGGTCCATTCGGAGTGGGGAACTTGAGACAATGGTGGTACATTGATGTGGCCGCCTGAAGTTCATGCAATAGGGGTCTTCCCAGTATAGCATTGTAGTTTGAAGGGATATCAACCACAACAAAATCCGCCAAAATTTTTCTGTAACATGGGGGTTCGCCGAACTCGACGCTGAGTACTATCTGCCCCCGAGCTTCGACCGGATCGCCGGAAAATCCTTGAAGTTTCCGGGGGTACGGTTGAAGGTATTGATCCTGTATGGCCATTTGTCTCAAAGTTTGGTAATAAAGCACATTTACCGAGCTCCCATTGTCCACTAGAGTTTGGTGTATGCGGACTCCTGTCACATCCATGGCGATGACCAGTGCATCACTTTGGTCTTGCAGAACTCCTTGTGCATCTCTCTCCGAAAACCCGAACCACTCAGAGCCCGGGACAGCAGCAGGTTCCGATGCGGGGTACCTTACACTAAAGTTTTGATGTACGTGGGCATCGCGCGCCAACTTGCGCCTAATTCTCCTTGAGCCCTCTAAATATTGGTTTCCACCTACCAACATTCGGATTTCAGCGCGGGGTTGTGGGTCGCGAGCTGGGAGTTCAGGTCGTGCCGGCTGTTTTTCTCCCCGCTGGTTAGGCTGTTGAAGTCCGGATGGACCTGCTATTTGTGGCTTTGCTACAAACTCCTGTAGATGGCCTCTTTGAATGAGTGCTTCCACCTCTTCCTTTAGGTTTCGGCAGTTGTCAGTGTCATGTCCCATCATTCTATGGTACCGGCAATACTTTCCTAGATTCTTCCCAGCCATTTCTTTGCTTCCCAGCGGGGGTCGGCGAAAAGACTTCTTTGCTTCAGATTGAAGAAAGACCTCCTTCAGACTGGCATTTAAAGGGTGATAGCCACGGAATTTATCGGGGTACGGTCTAGTGCGGCCTTGATCCCTTCTATCTTTCCTTTTCTCCTGACCTCCGTCCCTCTCCGTTTGTTTCCCCTTTGCTCGCCGTGGGGACCGGGAGATTTGTTTAGCATCCTCGTGATCCGAAGTGGCTTCTTCTGCACTGATGTACTTTTCAGCTCGGTCTAGGAGTCCATGGTACGTTTGCGGGCCATCTTCATGGACTGACCACCAGAATCGTGTCTTGGGCCTCAGTCCAGACAAAACTGCCATGAGCGCAGCGTCATCAGAAACTTTCTCGACTTCCATAGATTGCTTGTTAAATCTGTCCAGGTAGCTTTTAAGGGATTCCGTTTTCCCCTGCTTTATGCTCACCAGGCTTTCTTTAGGAGTGGTCCTTGCCTTTGAGCCCATGAACTGGGCGAGGAACGCTGTGGCGAGATCGTCCCAGCACTTTATAGATCTTTGATGCAATCTTCTAAACCATCTTTGAGCCTTGTCTCCCAATGTCAAGGGGAAAGCACGGCACATGATGGCTTCTCCTGCTCCTTGGAGCTCCATCCAAGAAGAATATTTGTCAAGATGACTGAGGGGGTCTCCTTCCCCGTCATATCCGGCTAGCTGGGGCATTTTCATTTTTTCGGGTAGTGGTTCTGCTAGGATATCCTCAGTAAATGGTGAATGGCGTTTGGTGAAGTACTCATCTGTGCTCCCCTTACTTTTGGCCTCCAGGTCTGCAATGCGCTTCTTCAGGGCGCTTACTTCGTTTTCTGGTCGCTCTCCAGGGTGGTCCCTTTGGTGTTCAGCTTGCTTTCTGGTGGGAGTTAAGGAACGCTTGGAGCCCGGCTTGTCCAATGCACCGTTCGTCCTTCTAGTTTTTGATTTAGTCGCCACAGGAGAGCTTCTAACTTCCTCAGTTTGATCCTTGGAAGATCCTTCGTCTGAAAAATGCAGGGTCCGCCTTGTGGGGAGCCGTTCGGTCCTTTCCTGGCGAGGGGATTCCCCTCTGTTTCCCTGTGGCAGGTATTGGGCTTGGTTTTGTTCCAACCTACCGACAATATTCGTTAGTTTCTCGATGGCTTCCTTCATTGTCGCCATTTGTGGGTCAGCGATTTCATCTCGACCCCCTTTTTCAGAGTTTCTGGGATTATTGCTTCGCCCGGGGTGGGTATGGCCCGCGTGGGACTGGTTCCCTGATGTTGACAATTCGTCCATAGGATTATTCTGATGAATTGTATGTGGAGATGGGGCTGCTATCAAGTAGGGGGCCCTCCTTCTAGCGCCAAACTGTTGACGTTCAAAATTGTATTGACAAGGTTAAAGCCAACTTAGAATGCAGACAGTAGTCTAAAAGTTACAATAAGGAAGAATACAAGATCGTTCATCAAATAATCGCTCCTTTTTACAACTATATGGGATCTTCAAGGGGATTTTTAGGGATTCTCTCCTTAGTATATTCCTTTAGATTTTCTGTCTGCCCCCCCTTCACTCTTTGTATCCTGGGCCTTTTATAGTAGGAAGACAATAACGTCTAATCCTCCTGTCTTGTCAACTCAGAGGCCGAGCTGAGCTAACTTGTGTGTTGTCCTAACGGGATTGGGGCCCGAGCTCAATGTTGTACTGTTGACTGAGGATGATGGGACTTGCTGATCCTGGTAGTAAATGCATTGCCTATTAAAACAAGCTAAGACTTCTGATTGGAGGAATAAGTAGGCGCTGACACAAGACCTTTCCACGTGTATGTCTCTGGTTTGGTACTCAGAGATCTTGTCAGTGATCCATAATTATTAGCCACTGTAGCGTCTTGAAAGACTACAATGGCTTGTTGGAAAAGCTACGCTCCTGCCGACCTGACCTCGCATAGCTGAACTCCCAAGTCCTTACCCTCATTGGGATACGACAGTCCGAGCTCAACGACCTCGGAGGTCGGTGTCAACACATTCAAAAAATGATTCTCACTTGATGTGATATTTAATGTATTATAAATAAGAAATTAGTGGCGTACTTACTAAAATTAATAAAATTTGTAGTGGTAATATAATTAGCCTATATTATTTATATCTTGGACCATGCTACACTATCATAAAGATTTTACCAGATCATTACCAGATACTCAAAAGGATTTTAAATAATATAATATTGTTTCCTTTAAATTACTATTTTACCCTTAATGAAATAATTTGCAAGATATGTCCTATATCTTTTAGCTGTTAGGTCTTTCAGGATTATTTCCTTCTATATTTCTATTTGGGTCATAAGTTCTTAGAACTAAATTTGAGAATCTTAATTCAGTATTTTCTTGTAACCAAATCAAATATTGTTGTTGCTCAAATTGATGATATTTTATAGTTGTTCTTATTTTGTCCCACTTTTCTTGATTTTCTTCTCTTCTGAGTTCTTCAAGGAGTATTCTAACTTCTCTAGATCTTAATTCACTAGTATTATCTTGAATCCTTCTAAATCTTTCGAATTCTTCTCTTTCTTTGTGGTTCATAAATCTAATCAGGATTATATAATATTTTCTTAAACTTTTCAATTTGTCCTAAATATTCTCTGTATCTTGTTAATTTTTCAAATGCTTTTGGTTGGTCTTCTTTAGTTATATATCCTGGAACAATTCCTTCTGAAACTTCTTCCTCGATATCTTTATATTCAATTATTGTATTATTTATATTTTTTATTCTTCTACTAGTTTCTACAGGATCAAATCTTATATTATGTTTGCAAGCATAATCTATATCAAGATATATATTCTTAAGGTTTTCTTGACCAGCAGGAAATACTTTTTCAGATTTTTTAACTAATCTTAATAAAAACGAAATATTTACATTATTTAAGTAAAGCTTAAGGCTATCATTATTAGATGTGGATGCTTGTGAAGTGTTCATAACAATCAGAGAATAATTATGTAAAGATAAGCATATAAAAACATGTAAATGACTTACAGTAATCAATGGAAATAATCAGGCTTTCCCTCCAGTATGTCTTTATAGTTGTTTTGCATGTACTTTAACCAATCTTCTGAATCAGATGAATGTTTAAAATGTTTTGAAATTGTTTGGGTCCACAACTGCTTCCGCAAAAGGCTTTTCAATTAAGGTTGCATTTCTCACGCTAAAGAACTAGCCGTGTTTCCATAGACGCTATCTCACAGTATCCAAAGTTTTTGTTTTCACCTCTATCCAAACTCTTTTCAGAAACGAGTTCTTACTTGGAACGAAATTTTAAAAGATAAACTCACACAAAAGGTACTACAATTTTGTTAGAAATCTGCCTTTTTTCCCCTAAAACACTAATCCAAGACGGGTAATTTGGCATGGTTAACATCCATTCAAAAACAATGTTTTAAAAATCTTTTAAAATCTCTATCTATACTGCCGAGGAATCATGAGAAACTTAACGAAATCCTTTTATGAAAGCGTTGTTGAACATAACAAACTTCATCTTTATATTCATAAACTGAAACGGTACATGCTTACACACTATATCTACATACTTTTGGTACTCACCTTATGAAGTTTAGAACTCCATAAGTGATTACCTTATTACAAGCTTTGCTATCTTCAAGTTATCTAACAATATTTCTGAATACAAGTAGTATATACAGATTAAAGAAGAGAATTTGAGATGTTTTTTTCTTCAAGGTATTTCGAGATGCCTTCTTTGGATCTTGATTCCCCCTTTTATAGAGGTCTTTGAGTCATTCCTTAAGTGATAAGGAATCTTATCTTTACAGCTATCTTCCCACTATCCTTTGTTAGGTAGTGAAATTCACCTTTGTCTCCCACTATCTTCTGGCCTTTTGTGTCTTTAGTCTTTGGGAAATCTTATTTTCACAGATTTCTTCTATTATTTCTTGCTAGCTGGCCTTATCTTTTTGGAATGGATTATGATATATGACCAACTAGTGGATAGACGATCATTTATCACAAAGACTTCTTAGTACTATCTTCTGTCTTCTAGTGACCACAGTTTTTCTTTAATAATTTGATTTATTAAAGTAGTGATAAAGGGTCACTATCTTGTCTCCATCATTTTTCCATTCTTGATTCAAAGAATTCATCAGGGAATTCTTCACTGTTGAGGGATGCTCCTTGGCTCATATCTTCTACAACACAGTGCTCGCAATGATGATCACTGTAATTCCAGAGTATTTTGCACAGTTCTTTGGACATATCCTCTGATCCATTAACTTGATTTGAAATTATGGTGGAGAGTAAATTGTCAAGGAGATACAAGTCTTCATCTTTTGTAGGAACCCTTGCATTGGAATAAATTATATATTCTTCAGATGGATAGATCCATATCTTTTCTTTCTCAGTAATTAACTGAGTTACATGTTCGAATATTTCTTTATACCCTTTTGCTCTTCTGTAGGGCATCATATTAATGATATCTTGATATCCATTTTTCACAACCTTTTGACTGGTTGGTAAAAAATGTTGGTTTGTGAGTCCCAATTTTATAACATGGAACGATGGCTGCATATATTCAAGGATAGGATCCCATTCCATTGGCGCCGAGTGGAACCTGATATATATATTTGTACTTTTAACAACCTATGTATATCTCTTAATTGCTTTCCTGACATCTGCCGCGAGTTGAGCTATCTCTCTGAGGTCCTTGCTAGGATATATACAGAGTATATTTCCTATTTCAAAGCAATTTCTTACCCAGTTGGCTGGTGTTTCTGGATAAAAGTTTATCTTGTTGTATTTTCCATAGTGGAGAGTTCTCATCCACTTTCCTATTTCAAGATACCAATCAGATAAAATATTAAAAATAACAAGAAAGAATATTACTTCTTCATAGTTATCCTTTTTGGGTATCTTCATTCCATGGCATATCTTGACAACATCTTTTGGATCAATAGTTTCAATAGTTAGCTTTGGTAATTTCTAGCTTGATGAAGAGCTACCATCGCTAATTTTGATATCTTGTAAGGGGTTTTTATATCTTCTTTACCAACAATAGGTTTAAGTATTCCCTGTGAAGGGGTTCCTATTGTTTTCTTGTCTTTCCTTTTATCCTCGGGAAGAGCGATAGTATTCACAGGTCCCGGTGAAGGGATACTAGACTTGGTACAAGTTACTTCTGCCTCAAAGGCTATATTTTTGTCTCGAATGCTATCTTGGATATTTTGCATTTGTGCCTCCAAGTAGGAAACTTTTATCTCAAGAATTTGGACTTTCGTCCTTAGTTGTTCTAGCTCCATCCCTGCTAAGATAATCAGGAAGAAAGTTAGATTTTCCTTTTATATATTCAATATCAAATTTGAAATAAGAAAACCAAATTTGAATTCTAATAATATATCTGTTAGCAATAGATGGATCAACATTATTTTTCAAGAATGCTTTAACTTGAGTATTATTAGTTCTAATTAAGAACTTATTTGGCAATAAATAATCTTCATATTTTTGTACTCCTCGCTTGACAGCAATGAGTTCTTTTCTATTTGTTTCATACCTTGTTTCGACTTCTTTGAATGTTCCTGATGTATATCCTGCAAGTATCTCGGGACAAGAACAATTCTTTTCACATTTATATTCTTTATGATTCTTTTTAACCTTTAATACTGCACCCCAGTAATTATCTGAAGCGTCAGTTTCAAGGATAAAGAAATCTTCTTCTTGTGGAATTACAAGTTTGGGCAAAACTTTCAATTCCTCTTTTACTTTCCTTATATTTTTGCAATATTGTTCTTCCCAAGACCACATTACATTTTTCCTTAATTTTGGAAGAAAATAATTTTTTAGTTTGGCACAATTTTCAATGAATCCTTCAGCATAATTTAATATACCAAGGAAACTTTGTAACTGTTTTTTATCTTTGATTTTTTCAGAAAATTCTTGAAGTTTTTCACCAATATGAGATTGCAGTTGCAATTCTCCTTCTTTTATGTGTAATCCAAGAAATTCTATTTCTGTTTTGGCTATCTCAGCCTTCTTTTGAGAAAGTGTAATACCATGCTTTTTCATAATATAACAAAATTTCTCAAGATGTTCAATATGTTCATTAATATCATTTGAATGAATAAGTAAATCATCTACATAAGCAATACAAAAATGAGTGATTGTTTCTTCTTTGAAATATTTGTGGTGCATTTTTCAACCCAAATGGCATTACATTCCATTCATATTGTCCTAAAGGATTAGGGGTGCTAAATGCAGTTAGTGGTTTACTTTCTTCTGTAAGTACGATTTGCCAAAACCCGGACTTACAATCAAATTTTGAAAATATATTCTTATTCTGTACTTTTTTAATAAGAGTGTCCTTATTAGGCAAGTAATATCCATCAAATTTAGTAACTTCATTTAGTTTCTTATAATTAATCACCATTCTGGCTTTTCCTCTTTTTATTTCGCTATGTTTTCTAACCATAAAGGCTGGACTACTATGTGGGCTTTTACTAGGCCTGATTAGTTTGGCTTCTAGCAATTCTTTTATCTGGACCTTAAATTCATTTTGGTCTTCTACACTATATTTCATTGGTTTAACTCTTACTATAGTGTCTGGATTAATTAATTCTATCTTGGCTTTTACCTTATCTGTGTTCCATTTTTCTAATGGATTTTCAGAATAGGTTTCAGAGATTTCTTTTTTCAATTTTTCTAACTTATTTTCTGTTGTCATTTTCAAAACTATAATTGGTTTGAATTTTTCTGTACTTCAACATCCACCACGCTGGGTTGAGGAGCTCTGATGTTTAATTTCTTTATAGGCTATGCTAATAGCTTTAGTGATTTTTGGTGTAAATATCTTATGTGCACAAGGAGTTGTGAACATATATTTATCAATATATTGTGTAAATGGTGCATATTTTAGTAGGAAATTTTGTCCTAATAAAATATCACATCCAATTGTCGTTGACATATATATTGTATCAACAAACACTTCTCTAAAGGCTATAAGAAAAGGTACTTGTGTAGCATATTTGATGTATATTATCTTGTTTCCACATGCTGTTGTAGCGGTGACAACATTTTTTGAATCATATTTCCAATACTCAGATGGTAGGACGTTTGGTAAGCACAAACTTATTGTACTTCCTGTATCTAAGTATGCATGAAATTTAACTCTGCAGTAACTTCTTATATTGAGTGTTATTTCAATATATGGACTCATGGATTAGTACTTATTATTCTTTCCATGACAACAATGATTTCATATTTTCATCTATTCTTGATATGATGATTGGATTATCATCAACTGTTATTTTTAAATATCCTTGGCAAATTTTGTAAGGACTAAATTTTCAAGGAAGTTCATTCCTAGTATTATAGGTGAACGATTGACTCCATATAATTCATCTTTATATAGAATTATTTCTTTAGTAAATTCTTTTTTATCCTCTCCCACAAATATAAGAGTGAATTTTACATATTTTCTTATTTCAAGATTATTTCCCAAATAATCCTTAAACATATATGGTTCGGGTAATTCAAAATCTACTAAATGGCTAACAAATTTAGCATTTACATGACTTTTATCTGCTCCAGTATCTATAAGAACAAGAAGATTCTTCTTGTATCCTTCTTGATTAATATATCTAGTTTTGATATAGTATTGTGAACTTGTTGGTTCAGAAATACTTAATTTTTTAAGTTGACTTATCTTAGAGTTTTGTCTGGAGGGGAATCTTGCAATAAGATTATCTCCTTCTAGACTAATACTATTTCTTCTTATCAATTTTCCTTCAGAATTGATTTCTCTTGCTTGTTTATGAAAATCAAGCATTATCTGTTCTGGTATAGTTACTTCATGTTCTTGGTATTTCCTAGGAGATATATATTCAGCTAATTCTTTAAAGTCTTTATGTATCATAATATTATCAGTTATTTTTCTTAAATTATTATGATGGCTAGTACTAAAAGCAAAAATTGATTTTATGCTTATACTAATAGCTTTACTTTTTTGTGGCATTTTTAAATTTCCAATTCTATAGTATATATTAAAACTTTGATCTATATTTTCATCAATTAATGATACTGCATAATTTGGTCTTACTGTGAACATTATCTTTTGGTAAACTAAATTTCCTACAATAGTTCCTAATAGAGCATCTACAGGATCTTGTAAGATTCTATTGTCCATGCAATATATTTCTATTGGTATATTCATACCTTCTCTAAAATATCCTTTTACCATAACTTGTATTCCTCCTATTTCAATACATTTCAATTTGCTTCTTACATTCTCTGGTATTTTAGATAACTTTTGTTTTACCCATTATATCTTCTATATAAATAGGTATTTCTCTATAATTCATACTTACAATTGTTTTATTTACCCTTGGTAGTATACCTAAGAATCCTTGATGAAATACATCTTTTTCCTGTAAATCTAGTATCTGCTTAGTTATTTCTTTGTATTTTTTAATATCAAAGGTAATTTCTTGTTTTATACCTTCTACTGAATCTTCAACTTCCTCAATTGTTTCCATTTCTATTTCTTGGTCGATTTCTTGTATTTCTTGATTCATATACACTATCTCTTCAGAATCTTCTTCTGATGAGGATGTATCTAATTCATAAATACTATTACATTCACTACTCAAATCTTCAAAATATTCAATTGGTTCTATATCACTATCATTTTTGAATTCTTCATAAATTCTAAGAGTTTTTATATTCTGTTTATCTTTCTTTTTAGGACATTGAGGGGCAATATGTCTTTCTTCATTACATATGAAACATCTACATTTTTTGATATATTTTGGCTTGGGCTTTACAGTCCAATTCCTTTTCTTAAAATATTTTTTATTTGGTTTAAAACTTCTTTTCTTAAACCTTTTATAATTTTTGAATTTTCTTTTATATTTCTTATAAGGTTTATATTTCTTTTTGTAATATCCAAATTGTTCAACTTGACATAAATCTTTGTAACAACACAAATAATTGTTCCTTATCTTATATGCTTTCTTATTTTCTAGAGCTTCTCTACACCAAGTGCTTATCATTCGTTTTGTAAATTCAATCCTAGTTCCGAGACTATCTAATTTTATACATTCTTCTTCTCCAGCTGATAATATTTTTTCATATTCTTTTAATAACTTCATTCCCCAGGGGTATGGTAACTTTGTAAAATAGGATCTTAACATTGGTTTATTTTCTTGGTAGTCTCCTTGGTTCAATACATAATATATTTCTTCAAACTTACAATACATAATATATTTCTTCAAACTTACACGTGTACCTATCTAATTCACACATATCACATATTTTTAAATTTTCCATTGCTATTGTTCCTGAATTATATTCTTCTTGTTTTCTAAATTCTTCATCAGAACTGAATCTATGTCCTAAGAATTCTGTTCTTAAGGCTCTTTCAAGTCTTTTCAATATTTCTTGTATATTTTGATCATTCAAGGCATTTCTATTATCTAATGCTTCAGTTGTATCTTCTCCATACTTTATTCTTCTTTTAATATTTTCTGGTAATTTTCTCCACCATTCAGATGCAATTCCTCTGAAGGTATGTTCTATAAATCCAAATGCTGTATATGTTTCCCATTTATTAAATTGTATCGCTAAATCTGTACTCTTTATCCATATATCTATAGCTTTATCTTTATCTACACAATCAAGATCTAACCATATTCCTGTTGTGTGAATTGGTTCATTATATGATTTCATATGACTTTTTTCTTTTACAGATTGTTTTCTTATACTTCCAGTATATCTTTTTTGTGTCTTCCTATATTGATTAAGACCATCTTTATTAGGTATTGGGTGATGAGGAAGCTATTTCTCATATTCTTCATCACTACTAAAATCTTCTGGTTTTATATTATAACTAGATGATGGATTAGTATTCATTTTTATATTTTCCATTTTTTCAGTTAATTCTTCTAACTGTCTTTTATATTCATTATATTTTTCGCCAGTAGATTCTAAGAATTTTTGTTCTATTTCTTCAACTTCTGTAATCATATATTGATTTATTTCTTGATTTTTTCCTTTATTTTCATCTTTTTGTGTTATCCTAAATCTAAAGGTGGATTAATTATAATTTTATCTTTTTCTTTAAGATTATTATTTAAAAGAGCATTTCCTACCTGTAGATTATATTCTAAATTTTCTAATCTTCTGTGTATATCTTCAAAACTTTCATTTGTACTGTTTTTAGGTAAATAAGGATAACTTGGTTTTTTATGTTTTCCTATTTTATTCAAAAATTCTTCAATTATACTTTCTTCATCTATTATGTTCATCATCATTTTTGGTTCGTAACATGGCTCTGATACAATTTTTGTCGGAGTGCGCAGAGGCGGCGGAATTTAATTTTAGATAGTTGTATATTCTATGTAATTTTAATTTTAGATAGTTGTATATTCTATGTAATTTCTTAACTCAAAATGTTTTATTCTGTTGTTAATTATGGATATATAAAATCTTAGAGTTAATTTATATTTTAATTCTTTATAAATTTTACTAATTCTATGAGTTTTAGGACTTCTCATAAGATATAATATCTTTTAGGTTTAAATTCTATGTTTATAAATTTTTTAGGGACTAAATTGAAGCTTTTATTCTTTTACAATGACTTTTAGTTGTAATTTATGTATAAAGGGTATTTTTGAAAGTTTTTGTTTATGTAAAACTTCTGTAACTTATTTTTTTATCCTTTTCCTTATATCTTTCACTTATATTTTTCACTTTGTCAGAGGTCATTCCAGAAAGACAGACATCTACCGCTATTCCCTTGGTTGAGAGAGCGGTAGAAGGGAACCAGCGGCTAGGGTATTTTTTCTTGCTATTGCACTAAAAATTGGGAACAATTTAGAAGAAGGGGACGTGTTCATCGGCCTGTTCGCACCAAACTCGAAGGTAATATCAGATTTATTTGTGTAAAAGCATGCTTTAAATCTACGTTGATTTCGCACTCGTTTTGAGGGTTATAAACGATATATAATTTCAACACAATTGTCGAAACTGCTGATCTGGCCGCCCCTCAAGTGTAATTCGTAAAATAACAAGGAGCAAAACCCTAGGTGGCTCTGCCACTGCGTTGCCCTAGGAAGCTTTCGAAAGTACTTGTCAAATTTGAATCTTTATTGTTATTGATTTAGGAAAAAATTAAACGTTTATATTCGTTGAATGCTGAAAGGTTATCACACTTCTTTCGTCAAGCATCTATTCTATTAAAGCGGTACAATTTTTTCTGTTTGATGCAGGCTGGGTATCAAACTTTGAGGCTTTTGTATTCTTGAAGCCATGTCTGTGACAGCAGGAGTTAGTGATACACTAATTGCGATTAGGGATAAGCTTAAAGGTAAAATTGGGCAGACAAAAGTGAAGAGGTACTGGCCTGGAAAAGCACCAGAGTGGGCGGATGATAATGATGAAGATGGGGACATTAGGATGGCGAGGGTGGATGCGCTTGAGAAAGCGTTCCCGAGTCATGAGGAGACTGATTTTATGCGAAAGGATGATCCTAGACTGCGTCGCTTGGCTGAGAGTAGAATTGATAATCGTGAGGAGGTGAGGGAAGATCATAGACGCATTAGGCAGGCGGAGATTGTTTCGAATATAGAGGAGGAAAGCAGGAGGCAAGAAGGATTGGATTTGGAGTATGAGGATGAGGATGCAATGGAGGAGCGGAGAAGAAGGATTAGGGAGAAGTTGTTGCAAAGACAACAAGAGGAGGCGGCACTTATGCCAGAAGAAGAGGAAGATGAAGTTGAGGAAGAGGAGGAGGAGGAGTCTGAGTATGAGACTGATTCTGAAGAAGAAATGATGGGCTTACCTATGGTGAAACCAGTTTTTGTTCCAAAATCTGAAAGAGATACAATTGCTGAACGTGAGAGACTTGAGGCAGAAGAGAGGGCACTCGAGGAAGCTGTGAAAAAGAGGATGGAAGAAAGGAGGGTGGAGACGAAGCAAATTGTGGTTGAAAAAATTCGGGAAGACCAGGAGATTCATAGGAATATGGAGTTGGAGGCGAATATTGCTGATGTGGATACCGATGATGAAATGAATGAGGCAGAGGAATATGAGGCTTGGAAGGCTAGAGAGATTGCGAGGGTCAAGAGGGATAGAGAGGACAGAGAGGCAATGTTGAAGGAAAAGGAGGAGATTGAGAGGGTGAGAAACATGACAGAGGAAGAGAGAAGGGAGTGGGAAAGGAAGAATCCTAAACCTTCTGGGCAGTCCAAGCAAAAGTGGAGGTTCATGCAGAAATACTACCATAAGGGTGCTTTCTTCCAGACAAATCCTGATGATCATGCTGGAACTGCCAAAGCTGATAATATTTATGCACGTGATTTCTCAGATCCAACTGGAGAGGATAAGATGGATAAGACCATATTGCCCAAGGTCATGCAGGTTAAGCACTTTGGTCGTAGTGGAAGGACAAAATGGACTCATCTTGTCCAAGAGGACACAACTGATTGGAATAATCCGTAAGTTCTTCTTTCATAAGAATGGTATCTGGTTTCTGAATATTTAATATGCATAGTTCGTAATAGTATCTCAGAATAGTCATTGACATAAACAGCATTTTGGATTTCAGCTATCGCGAGTCTTACTGACAGTTGTAGCTCTAGGGAAAAAACAAAAACTCAATTTTGCTTTCGATATCATCATATCAATGTAGGGACTCTTACAAAAGTTTATTAAAGATTAACTAAGGGCTATTCTAAGTTCTAACCTATACAAGTCTCTGAATTCTACAGCAAAAAATACAATGTTAAGACTTGTCTATACAATAGTTTCTTCTTATAGTTGTTCAGTTATACCAATTTAGAAAAATAATGATCAATATTTTGAAAAGTGAAAACTTTACTCAATAAAATGAAATGCTGGAATGACCTGGTGAAACTGAATTATTAAAGCTGAGATTGAAGTAGCTGTCCAGAAAGAAAATCAATGTAGTAATGGAAAGGCTTTAAGATTTTTTTTTAATTTTTTCGCATGTCACATAATTTTAAGGTCATGTAATAAACAAGCTAATTTGTATTATGTTGATGAGACATTCTAAATCACGTACTGACTAGTAGTATAGGGTGCAATTTTGTTCAATACTGTGTAGTTTATGTTATCATGAATTGAGTTAAATGTGATTCAAGGAAATTGGAATTCTATAGTCATATTGAGGAGTCATTTCCTATTATGAATTTCACAAACAGAACTATCAAAAAGTTTTAAATTGTTTTAGTGGCTTTCCACCTAGTAATGGGTTAGTGTTTTGTCCCCATAAGTTTCATAAAATAGAGTGAGCCTGTATTTTCCTGAGTTCTGTTATGTGCCTAATTGTTGTTATTTTGTGTTAATTTTTAATGGATGTTTAGTTATGTAGATTGAGAGATCAGGAGGGAGCAATGTAAAAATATACTATGTTATTCACTCACCGGAGCAAAAATTACAAATTTTATGTCTTTTCCAATGACAACATTTCATTGATTGGAATGTTCGGAAAAGGGCATTTGTTTCTTTATTGCATACTTTGAAGCAAGTATTTCTTGGCTTCGATTCCTAATGTCGTTCTTGTGGTATGCTGCTGGAATAGCGCTTTCCGAAGTCATGCTCTTTGCATGTGCTCATTAATATTTTTTCTTCTTCTGGGTCTTGTTGAAATTGGCCATTTTGCTCTTGGTATGCCCTAATGCTTTTTTTTTTTCGTCTCCTTATTTTAGCTGATTGACATTACTAAGAGGTACAAACTACTAATGCAATCAATCCTCGAAAAAAGGATTCAATTACCTATGTTTCCCCCACCCCCACCCCCAATCCTCTTTTCTGTTTGAAGGTGTTAAGTTCTTCAGTGATTCAGTCACGCACCTTCAAGTAAATTGCTCTGAATTTATGCCTATTTGAGTCCCTCTGAGAAGATTGGCTGTTTATCTTCTCTTCTTTTATAACGGTCATGTAATCTAAATTTGAATAGCATAACATGGCACATCAATGATCAGCCAATTGCCGATTTTTGTCTATGCAGATGGACCTACAACGATGCTCTTCGGGCCAAGTACAATGCAAAAATGGCTGGAATGAGTGCACCCATTGCGAAGCCTAAAGGAAGCAAGAAATTGAAGGATTGGGAGACACGTTGAACCTTTCAACTTCCGAAGCGTCGAGCAAATGCAGAACAAGACATTAATATAAGAATCAAGTTGTCTCGTTTCCATTTTAGACTTTTATAACGTGCATTCCTTGCATTTGTGCAACTCTTATTCAGGTATAATACAAATGCTAAATGTTAACGCCGCGTTAGTGGAGATACCATTTACTGGATGTACTTCCCACGTATTTTGTTAGCTTGCTTCAGATGTTTATTGCTTGGGTATTGAATTATGTTTTGCAATAAGGATTAGTTCAGTTATTTATACTGCATTGTAATCCTTAAGAGTAGAGAAGCCAGAAACAAACTGCTTGCTGCTTCACTTTGTACGAAGATGCATCGAGTAAGGGCTCATTTGGTAGTTTCTCTCAGAAGAACATCACGAGGAAATTACATCAGGTTAGCTTCCTCAATTTTTTATAGCCAAACAAAGTGCTTTAAAAAAATTATTAAAATTGGTTTGGAAGCTGGTTCTGAGTCCCTGTTTGAGCTACATTAATTTTTCAGCTTCTGTTTGGTATACATCAAAATTTTCATTCTCATTGTTCTACTAATTTTCAACAATACATTCTTAAAAATATAATTTTTTTAGTCACATCAATAATTTTTTTTTTAACCATACATTTTCAATCAATTTACTATTTTAAAATACATTCTTTCAAAATAATGTGGCTCACACTTTTTATTTTTTTACTCATTTTTGAAGTGCACAATTTTTAATAAAATAATATTTTTTATCATATTAATAATTTTTCTTTCTTTTTCAATCACATAAAAAAAATGCATTTTTGGGAAAAAAATGTGCACCAAATATGGGGGCTTTAATTATGCTTAACGGTAGAAAATCTATTGGACTATATGACGTTAAATTGATGAAATTTCACGAGTGCTACATATCGTTATTCTTGGAAATACGAGGTAGGACTTTTAACTAAGTTGTACACTTTTTTTGGTACAATTTGCTTAAACCTTTTCAACCATGGGCCACCATCTTATATATGCTTCACGAACCAGATGAACCGTTAACCACTATGTATGGTTTTTTCTTTTTCCCTTCTAAATTTTTTAGTTATCCTAATAAATACGGAGATTAAGGGCCTTTAATTAAGTAATGCCGTGAGCACTTTAGTAGGATCTACAATGACCTTTTCACTACATTTTAGTTTCACAATATGGTGAAAGCAAAATTTGTTTGAAGTTTATTGGGGGCAATGTCGAGCTAATTAAGGGATAAAATGGCTTCATTCTCGTCGTCAGATATGGTTTATTTTGTACCCCACAGATGACTCTTCCGGTTAGCGCCGTGGGTACTACTTTTTGGAATAGGCACCTAGTGAAACTACCCTAGAATGATAAAGATTGCTTTCTAAAAGGGTGAACAACAACCTCGACGTCTCCCACGTGTCCTGCCCTGAGCCTTCGTGAAGGAGGTAAATCGCAGGTTATACCTCCAAGGGTACAGGGTGGAAGGTTGCTTGTACATTTACACTTATCTAAGGGTCAAATTCATATTTCAGAATTCGAACTCTTGACGCGACAGCATCAAGCAAAGCTAGAGTTTTTTCACCTTCCACTTTTACCACTTGTAGAGGTGCCATGAGGGCGATAAAGAAAAAGAAAAAAAAAGTAGTAACATTATGTGGTTGGCAGGGACGAACCCAGCACCCAGCCGGAGGCGTGGCTGCGCGTGCTGGGCTTCGTTGGACCGTCGGAGCAGGTTGGTTCACTAATGTAGCTACCTGGTTCGTCTTCTTCAATCCACCATTGATGTTCTCTCTCTCTTTAAATTTTGTAATTGGATTGGGCCATTGTTCTAGGCTCAATCCTTAATTATATAATATATGCCCAACCCAATTCCCATTATCCCTTCAATTCAATCGAAATCAATTCCCGAATTCCCAAAATCGTTCCCCATATTCCCAATTTTCACCTTCTCCAATCTCTCGACTTCTTGGCTCTTGCCCATCGCATTGCTGCCGCCTGTCGGACCGTCGGTGGGTTAATCGCAATTCGTCCACCACCACCACCAGTATGACCACAACCGTCTCCATCTCCGACAGCAAAAGAATTCCCCCTAGTTGTCGGCTGATAAATGATAGCCACTTAGCAAGGTTAGGTATACTTCAAATCTTCAATACTTGTTTAGTTGGTTTGGTTCTTCTATTGTTCTATTGAATATGTTTTTATGGCCCGTGGTCTGTCATCTGTGGAGTGTGGGGATTAGTTTTATCCTAGTTATTAATTATTATTGAGTACCAAATGGTTATGAATATGACATTTGTCTTTTTTTGTTTGCTCTTTCTCTTGGATTGTTTGCCTCTTTTCATGTGATCGTTGATTGTTGATGTTGATCTGTCAATAACCGTCTAGACTGAACTTCAATGATGGGTCCGTCCCTGGTGGTTGGTACACTTTCCTACGCTATTAACTAAAAGTAAATTAATGCTAAGACTTAGAATTATATATTTTAATAGGCAAAATTTTCAAGTTGTAAGAAATTTGTTAATATTCTAAATAATTAATGATTAATTTGCACTAAAGACGCATTACACGTCAACTTCGCTTTGTCATAATCGCCAAACCTACACGTAAAGAAAAAGTCGCATGTATTGAACCGGCGCTTCGGCTCATGCATGCGTATAATGCACCACCTGTTTATCTCTCTAGTCTCTATCCCCTTCTTCATAACCCGTCTCTCTCTATATGTATGTATATGTGTATATACTACCCCTGTAAAAGTTTAGATACACACAGATACATACAAATATATAGACATATATAAGCCAAGCCATGCAGTATATTCAGATATGAAAGAATCGTACATAAAACCATTTGTTTCCAGATATTTCTCTCTCTCTCTCCTTCTCTCTATACCTTTCCTCCTATTTCTTTCTTACAAGGCCGCCACCACCAGCTCCGCCGTAGAATCACTGCCCTCCTCCGCAGACCCGGGTCTGAAAATTCGACCAGGATACACCTCCTATGATTATTACATCCAACGCCAGTTGAACAAGACTCTCAACCCGAAACTCAGAAAAATATGGACAACCCGGGACTGGAACCGGAAAATTCATGTCTTTTCGGCCTTTTTCATTGATTTGAAGAAGAAGAATTTGTTGTTTAATTCTTCTAAAGCACTCTGTATTGGGGCCCGAATGGGACAAGAAGTGGAGGCTTTGAAACGGGTCGGGGTATCCGATTCCATAGGCATCGATCTGGTTCCATCTCCCCCGTTGGTTATGAAGGGCGACTTTCATCACCAACCGTTCGATGACGAAACATTCGACTTCGAGTTCTCCAATGTTTTTGATCACGCGCTTTACCCGGATAAATTCGTGGAAGAGATCCAACGGACGTTAAAGCCGGGTGGCATTTGTGTTTTACACGTGGCACTGTCTAGACGGTCGGACAAATACTCGGCTAATGACTTGTTCAGTGTTGAGCCGCTCAAGAAGCTGTTTAAAAGAGCCGAGCTGGTTCATGATCGGACCGTTGACGGGTTTGGGTTGGATACTGAAGTGGTTTTCAGGAAAAATAATTAATTATTTTTATTGGAACTTTTGTTATAATTTTAATTGCCTCGATGAAGTGTGCACTCTTTTGACAGCTGTATGTTTTTTTTTTTTAAATTAATGAAAAATGTCAACTACATTGATTTTTATTTATTTTTTTAAATCGTGAAAAGTTTTTTTTTTAGAATATGATTAAAAAGTGGAAAAAATCATGATCCACATGAAAAATTATTTTATTAAGAAAATATATACCTTAAAATAAGTTTGAAAAAAATAAGCGGAGTAAAAATAAATTTTAAAGAATTTCTCCAACTTTAAGTGAAAAAGAGAATTGATTTACATTCCGTAGAAGCACGCACAAGGGCAAAAAGGTAAGTGAAAATCCATTTACAACTACGATGCAAGAGCATATTGTTTGTGATATAGTAGTGTAGGAATATTTACATAAATCTGATAAGGAGCTCATTGTGTATCATTTGATGGTTATGATCATTGAGTATGTTATTCACGTCTACCAAACAGAGCAAACAAACAACCAAGTCTATATGTAGCTTCAATTCAACATTTCATTGCCTTCTGTGTAGGGGTCTCCAGCGAATATTTCTTTATACATTTACAACAAATTTACAAGTTCAAACAACCTTTGCTCTTGATGATGTCCCACCTCAGTTCAAGTCGTCTCGTGGCTTGTTTGGTAGAATGGATTATACTGGATCATTATCAACTTTGGTAGAGAAGCATTTACAACTTCATCACAGCTGCAAAGTTCGATCTCACTGATACACCTCTTAGTTGTATATCATCGCCCCTCCTCTCCGTGATTATCCCCTGAAAACGAGCCAGTCTTTTTGCCTCTTCGGACATCATGATGAGCACTGGCATAGAAAATTTCGTAAAAATGAACCAAAGTATGTGAGGTTTTCCCTCACTGTAGGTCGGAATCCAGCTTGTTCGGACTATGTTCTTGGTGAAAAGGGTCATCAGCACAATTAACAGAACTCAACCTATGTGAGAAATTCCACCCCCCGACCTCTCCTAACTCATGGTTGCCAGTTCTTATACTTTCCTCTTCTTTCAGCTTCATAAAGAATGTTGACGACCAATAATCTTTCACCAAATTCTACAAATTAAACAAGAATGATCGGCAGGACATGAGTGTTACGAGTAAGAGCCTAATCGGTTAAAAGAACTCGAGCCGTATGAAATACTAACCATCTTCATCAAGTGCATCAACTCATTTACTGCATTTTTGAAGAGATCTGGGTGTGTTAAATCAAGAGTAGATAGAATTTCTTGCCGACAACGGTGAGAAATGTTCACCTCCATCGTTGCACCTGTGTAGCAAAATATGCAAAATCGAAAACCTAAGGAGGACATGGAGATAAAACTGGATACGGTAAACACACCTCGTATTCATCAATAGTCACAAAAAGGAGAAATCTATAAGATAGGTATTACCATAAGGATGTTTTTGGAAAACCGCATTACACTGTATAGGGTAAAAATAATCCTACAACAGTGTTTGGTGTTGACAATATCTGGATTATTTTTATTTAACTAGCTTACAGTAGAGTATTATAGTTTCAGAAGTAAATAAAGTGATCAGCATCTTTCATGTTACGAGGCAGTGCTAGGCACTGATGGAATATAATGAGCAACATAGAAGATACCAATGCTATGATTTGTGATAGATTTTAAGAGTTGTTTCCTAACAAATATTTTACCGCTCCAATCCAAACCATGAATATGAATGAGGAAAAATACATAATTACAAAGGTTTCAAGACATTCTTTCAAAAATAAGAAACTTGTGAAAAAAGTCTCAAAAATCACAATAACACACACTTATGCAATCACATATTTTTTTAGATTACATATTAATCATTGGTCACAAATTATCCATTTTATTGGTCACAATCACCCAAATAATTAGTCACAAACGCTCTTCATCCCACCTCACTCCAACCCACTACCACTCCACCACCACCAAAAGGCAGCACCACCGAAACACCATTGCGCCACCGCCGCTGCCACCACCATCACCACTTATCACCACCATTTACAAACCACCAACAAAAATCATCCCAAAACTTCGACTAAGCAGCAGCGCAGCGGCTAGGTAGACAGAAGGAACAATACGGCTAAGCAGCAATGCCATCACCATGCGCGACGCTCATTGCGTGACTCTACGCTTTGTGAGGAAGGTGCTCGAGAAATTTCTACGACCTTTTGTTTGGATAGAAGATGAATTAGGGTTTAGGAATGGGATGGGTGGGTGATTAGGGTATACCTAATTTTTTAAAGAATAAATTTAAAATCTGATTTTGAAATGATAAGTTAAAAAAAAGGGTTAGGTGTAATTTCCTCTATGAAAAAATTCATATAGTTAAGATAACGAGTATGACATTGGAGAGTGTATCCACCCCGTATTAAATTAGAACCATACTACTAGGTAAGTTTAGATCGTATTGTTGGTTGCTTCTAATTGGAGTAATGAGTGATGAGGAAAACATAAGTACTTATAAGTAAACAACATAAAAAAATTACTACTTATTACTAAAATATTCAGTTATTATAAAAAAAATTATTCATCACTACCATGGTCATTATTCCTCTCCCTCGTACTCCTTTTTTGGTTTGTTATCAAAAATACTATATTTTTTTATTCAAATTTATTATTAAATAATAAAAAGGTACTTATAATGGAAAGATTTCGATAAGAAAATTAATAAGTACAAAACTAGATTTATACTATATATATAAAGAATTTTAAAGATTTAATCGTGTAGGTATTTTTAAAAATCGTGTGTCGACGTGTTCGACACGTATCATGTGTCTGTGTCAGTGTATCATAAAAATCCACTTATAAATATATATAAAAAAAAAACTCACTAATAAATATAAAAAAACACTTACGAGTAAAAATCTTCACTTGGATTTAGAAGAATTACTTAAGTACAAAATTCACTTATACGTAAAAAAAAATTACTTATAAGCAAAAAAATTTGGGCATGTTTGGGCCCAGGGGCGGACGCAGAAGATTTTTGTTAGGGGGGCACACTCGAACTTGCAAAGAAGTTGGGATAAATTTTACACTCGAAAATTTACGTAAAAAAAAAAAAATCATATCCCATATAATTTTGCATCCGAAAATTTACATGGGATATGACTTTTTCAGATGTAAAATTTCGAAAAAATTTTATGTCATGTTCCATATAAAGTTTCTTAATAAATGATGAAAATTACATTGAAGTGTATCGCAAAAATAGTAAATTTTAATGAAATAATTGATTTTTTTTTTTAAAAAATGCGAATTAGACGTTTTTCTTTAAGACTTACGTTTAACATATTTTTAACTATTTTCGATATCTATTTGGACTATTCGATATACCCATAATGTAGTTATCGAAATAAGCTTTGAGATTACATAAGCAATTTGTAAATTTGATTAGCATACAATCGTCGGTAAATTTTTAAAATTAGCATGTTATCGAAATTCAATTTATTATGATTTTGCCCCTATTTGGTGGAAATTAAAATCAAATTTGTAGTAAATTTTGATAAAAGTTAAAACATTTATGGATTCTATGAAATATATTATTAAAATTTATTGTAAACTTTGATTTAGATTAAAATTTAGATTTCAATCGATACCAAACACGAAAAAAAAAAAAAAAAAAAAAAAAAAAAAAATCAAAAGTTAGGGGGGCACGTGCCCCCCCCGGACCCCCCCTGTGTCCGCCCCTGTTTGGGCCGGATTAAAATCTGATTTTAATCTAAGTCAAAGTCAAACAGTTAATATCAACCACATTTTTCATGTGTCCTACATCTTTTCAACCACACATTTTAAAAACTTCTATCACAATCCACTAAAAATTTGATTTTAATCCACACCAAACACCCTCTTACTTATATGCTTAAAAATTTCTTAAAACAAAATATTGTCATTTTTTTATATTTAATTAATTATACACAATCTTCTAATACGGTATTGCACCATACATCATATTAGAAAAATACCCCCTAATCTATCTTACTATTATCGACCCTAATCATATCCCCCCCTAATCCAATAAAGTCTACCAAACGTGCCTTAAAAGTCAATGTAATTGTGTGATACTCTATAGCACAGACACTTCAACTAGAGTAGCGTGTCCGTGTTGGACACGCGTCGATACGAACACTCTACCATAATCATTTTTTTTATTAGAAATATTATGACCTTGTTTGAGCTCTTTTTTTTTTTTAAACTGTAGTCTTGAATAGTGTTTTGACCCCATTTCAACCACACATTTTTCAATAAAATAATATTACACACAAATTCAAAAAATTTCCTTGTTTTTTAACCACACATTTCCCATCAATATACTATACAAAAGGGTAATTAGCGCAAAACGTCCTTACCTTTACACGGTTTTGTGCAAAACGTCCTTACCTTTCTTTTCTTAGTGCAAAACGTCTTTACCTTTCTAATTTTTGGTGTGAAACGTCATTTTTGACCATTTTACCCTTATATTGAAATAAAACAAATACAAAAGAAAAATAAAGAATAAATTGCAATTATGGGTTCAAACTTTTAAAAAGGTGCAAATTAGTCACAAATATGAAAAAATCATCAACCCTTAAGCCGCCACATTTGAAGGCAAAATCCCCAACCTTCGATTACCTTGGCCGTCGGACCAACATACCACCTTGAAGCCCTCATTGCCCTCTTCACAACCCACCCAACCACCAGCCCCTACTTCGACAGATTTGACTGGAATCGAGCTACAAACTTCATATCATGAAATGCGGTCAAACGCTAGAATCACGCCGTCCGGCCACCTTCCTGGCTGGAACATACCACCGGCCAACTCCCTTACTCAAGACGACCTCGACCATGCAAATAATTTAGCCCAAACAGCAAGGATAAGATCTGAATTTCAAATTGAAAGCTGCCCGTCACAACTATCACGACACCGCACCAGTTGTCCTCCAATTCCAAAGCTACCTGACGACCTATGGTGGCAGACCACCTGTGTTGGGTGCTCCATCACCTAGCGCACCTAGCCCAGCCATGGGTCCCCTTCAATTTGGCTCCAATCATCTTCAATTTGGATCTGAAATTCGCTGGTGTGAACTCGCGAGCGCAGCGATTGAACTGTTTTTCTTTGAAATTGGTGGTTGTTGGTTGCTTGTTGGAGGAAATTGTTTACATAAGTAGCTTCGACTTTATGAGGGGAGTCGACCAGCGGTGGATTCCGGCCGGTTAGGTGGCCGGACGGCGAGTTGTGGGTGTTTATCCGATTTCCAGGCTGCGATTTTTGGGAATTTCTTGGTATGTAGTTGTAGAGGGTAATGAGGAGAACATGTTGGGACCAATATTTGACGGTTTGGACGGTCGGGAATAGCCGAAAAAATGAGCTCATGTATTTGGCTAAAAAGGGACGAGATTTTTTTTTTTGTTCTTTTTAATATTTTTATAAGTTTTGGATTGATTTGCATTTTTTAGAAGTTTAGGAGTAAGATTGAATATTATTCTTTATTTTTCTTTTCTTTTGTGTTTGTTTTATTTCAATAGAAGGGTAAAATGGTCAAAAATGACGTTTTGCACAAAAAATTAGAAATGTAAGGACGTTCTACACCAAGAAACGAAAGGTAGGGACGTTTTGCACAAAATCGTGTAAAGGTAAGGACATTTTGCGCTAATTACCCTATACAAAAATGCATTTTTTTTTTATAGAAATGGGGCGCAAACAAGCCCTATATATTTTAACTCAAACTTATTAGTAAATAACAAATAGGTACTCATATTTAAAAGTTTTCAACAAAAAAATTAATAACAAGTAAAAATTAAATTTGTACTATATAATGAATTTTTTAATAGAATTTAATCAACGTGTTGGCAACGGTCGTGTTATTACTTTTTTCAAAAATCGCGTGTCGACATATGCGACATATATCGTGTCGGGCACACGTGTCCGTGTCGGTGCATCATATGTGTCAAAAATATTGTACCTGGCGCTATGTATTTGTCGATAATATGTCGTGCCATGTAAATTCTTCTTACATGATCATTATCGGGAACTTTTTCAAGCTGTTGCACTTCATCGTAGAAATGGACACTCTCACCAGCCAAACAGCTACATAGCAAGAAACACAAAAAAAAAAAAAAAAAAAAAAATGAGAATAGATGTACTCTAACATCTCTAGACCAGTAAGAAACCACAAAAACATCTTTTTTACAAGTGATGTATAGTTACAGTTGTTACCTATCAGCAAATGCCACGAATGACTGACGGAATTTCCTGTTCAAAAGAAGCTTATCCAAAGGTTCTTTAGGATTTGCAAACTGAGTTGGTTCCTCTTGTAACATTAGCCCACTATCAGGTATACCCAATGCACGGCCCATTGTCTCGTATTCCGGATGATCCTTTTTTCTCAAGCTCATAAGTGAGACGAGAGGTTGAGATAGTGAAATAGAGAAGAAAGCCAGCACAAGAATACTTGTCTGAGAAACAGTGAAAATAGAAATGATATGATGAAATTCATGCATCATGTTAAAAAATGAAAAACCAAACATCTGAAAAAGCATGAAATTAAATGGCGCATGCACCTAGATCCTAATCATATACAAATTGTTGAATGCAATGAATGACCATGTAATAATACTCCGTATTAAGCATACCGTAACTAGCAATAAAAATCTGGAGACAATTTGAACCCATGAAATTTCTTCGTGTTCCTCATTCAGAACGTAAGCAACCACCCATATCCCTTGAAAGAAATAATAATTTGAAATCGTGTAAGTGAACAATTTGGAATATCTCATGTTCACAAACCCAGCGTGATAATGGAGAAACTAATTGGTACCAATAGAACAAGCGGACACGAGAATTCCCCGCCAAAGATCTTTGAGTTCATGGAATCTGAACTCTATATGTTGAATGGCTCCCGTAAAACCAACCAAAGCAGCAATATATAATGCATGGAGGCAAATAACTGGGATGATCCACTGAGTCCCCATGTGGCAACGGTAATTTAGAGGTTTTTTTAAGTGAATAACTACACCAATGAAACATTTGTTATTAAAACAAAGAATTAACATGGAATTTAGCAACCAAGTGATATGTTCAAAAATGAGGTAAACTATTGCAAAGAGAATATAGATTCATCCTGTTAACATTATGCACATGGTCAAGTGGGTCGAAATATCAATTTGTAGGATCCAAACTGCTCCAGAGTTCAGAACTTGGAAATTTGTTGTGTAATAATAGGCAATTAAATATCAGGAAGGATTTATATCACAAAGATCTTTAAAAAGATGTCGAATTTTCCTTACGTCTAGTGTATGTCATCATTTACACAGCATTCAAAGTTCATGTTCCTACAGTAAGTATTAAATTTCAGTTAAATTATTTGACCACTAACCCAATCTTTGACATGTTCCACAAGGAAAACTAATGGGCAATTTGCTAATAATGCCCAAGAAGTGTGCACCAAACTTACCCTCCTATAGCAGACATCTTAACTGTTTTTTAAGGTATGAGAATCATTTACATATATTGACCATCTAACTTTACATCTGACTCGGAAACTGTATCTTATAAACCCATATATCATTCAAACGTTTTTTGAGCATCGAGCATAAATGAACCATGAACGAAAAGATTCTTTAAGTATCTTAGACAAAAAAAAGTAACTGTAGAAAAGCTGACTAGATATATATTGCGGCTTGGTGAGTCTTACATATAGAACCAGCAATCCAGGGCAAGAGAACCAGTGGAAGAAATATATATGATCGGATGGGTGGCAAACGCCTCCTGAAACATCGTAAGCATCAGAAGTAACTAATAAGATCATATGCAAAATTTTGATGGGTATCTACTGTTAATAATATCTAATGGTTGGGGAAAAATAAGGAAAAAAAAACTGTAGGCTAAGTTTGTTATATGGACATGAGCGGTAAGAAGAGTGTATCAGACACAGAACCTAACTCCCTAAAGCGCAAGGGAACTATTTTCTCTAGATTTGACCTTTTGGAACAATCAACTCCGATATAATACTTCAATGAATTAAAAATTATTTCAACTTTGAACTAAATTCGTCCACTTTTAGGGGTCTTTCTCCCCATCACATTGCTCACAGCATGTCTTGTGGTCAGCTTATGGTCATCCTCATCAATGAAGTGAAACTGTAATTATTTTCTTTCACAAAAAATAAACATCACTTCAAGTCCTGAGAGATTTTAATGCATCACCTACTTAATTTTCTTAAATAAGAAATTCACTTACTTAACAAATATGTTATATAGTTGGAAACCCTGTACGATGCGACAGCCCAGCAGCAAGCCAAATCCTAGTGGACCTTCCAACCAGACTGAGAGAAAATCAACATTTGAATTACCAATCCTATGCGAAAATAATGCGAAAGGAAGAGTTGTCAACTAAACCAAGAAGAAAAGAAACTAAGGCAGTAATCAATGATTTAAAAGATTACCAGCCCAAATATAGCAAGAAGTCCACCAATGACTCCTTTTGAACTTCAAGAAATTGAGGGCCATCTGTAAAGGCCACAATAATACCAAGGAAAATGAGAAAAATCATGAGGCCATTGGGGAAAAATTGACTCTTGGAACCAGAACAAAGATACCAAGAAAGTTGATTTAGTTTATCTAGGATAAGGCTACAAACTTTTACCACGAGTGACAGTAAAAGGTTGAAGCTGGCAAGAACTTGAATTGCTACAAGCCAAAAGCTACTGCCTTTAGGCCGTGGAATTTTGTAAATTAGATAGGGTGCAACCGCCTTGGCAAGAAGCCTGTAATGAAAAGACAATTCTTCACACATGCTCAAGGAAATTGTACACATACCATTAGCAGGTGTCATATAACACTAACAAGTGGAAATAATGACTATATGTGTCTCTTCATCAGACAGATATATGTTTGTGAAAATGAGTTAAATGCAAAAGTTTAAACAAGGAAAGAGAGAAGTATAACTATTATTCACGTGTATACAAATGCATTGAGACAGGCACATGAACACCGTATCATCTTTATCCATTTTTATTCTTAAAAAAAATATATTAGCTAAAAGTCTAGGAAGTGTAACAACAAACATATGAAGGACAGTTTACTTATGACACATCTTTTAAGCTGATTGTTACATGTTTGCACTATCTTTCTGTTTAAGAAATAATTCTGATTTATTTTTAGTCCAGTCATGATTCATAAATTGAACCAGTAACACGATCAGCCAACATTCAACAAGACACCATAGGAAGATTTCAAATAGGAGAAAACTCAGTATTTAGCGGTTCTCTCTCAACTTTTTTTTTTCCTTCTGCATAGAGTTTCTTCAGCTTGGGTTTTGCTTAATCCATACCCAAATATCGTACTGCCTTTCTAAATCCTCTCCACCATCAATTAGTACTGGTAACTCAATCGAGAGCAATGTTAACAACTAAAGATTCAATATTTAGCGCCCATTCTGGTCCCACAGAAACAAGTCCTCTTTAGGGGTTATTTTCTTAGTATCCAACAAATTTCAGAGAGTTGAATGCAGAAATTAACCAATTAGTAACTACAAGGCATTTTACTGCCACCAACAAGAATTATGCCGTAGATAGAAAATATGATTTTTAGTGGTTTACTTCTCAATTACCCTCAGGCATACTATTTCCATGTTAAACTTCACCTCATTTTTCACATTAAGACATTAATCAAGTTAAAAGATTCTTTAGCTTTCCATCCCCTTTCTGCAAACGTAGTAAATCAAAATCATGCTAAAGAAGATAAAGTCTCTTGCTCCAAAACTTGATCTTAGATCCATTAAATCTTCACCACTTACACAGAAAAATGTTCATTTTCGTTTAATTCAGGGCGATAAACCCATCAATTAGATTCATAGATTGCATTTCCAACAACTAATCAACTAAAAGTCAATAGCCCCAGAACCACAATATAGTATAACACTCATCAAATCAACTAAAAACCGATATCCCCAGAAATTCAACACGGTATATTACTCAAAACGTATTCATAAGGCAAACATACATAATATATCCACGATTTTAAACCTTTTGTACACAGAAATATGAGAACTGAGAAATGGGAATTACAAGATAATGGAGAGGATTGAGATAGATATGGCGACGTAGTCGCTCGGGCAGCCTCCTTCTACTGCGCAGTTCACCATTTTCTACGTTCAGAAGCTTTGCTTGAATGTTCATCAATTGTTTGTAGAAATGTCCAGTGCACAATCAGTTAAAAGATAATTTGAGTCAAACAATGCGTTCTCTTTCTTTGACCCTTAAAATTAATTTTTTAACGAGTATTTCAAGTTTTTTGGATCTATTAATGGATTTCCATTCTTGCTTTTGTCACTTCAAAGAAATCAAATTTAATTTAATCTTTTATCATTTATATGTTGACCAAACTAGTCCATATTTGGAATGTGAGTAAGAAATTTCATTGATAATTAATCTTGTACGCGAGTCGATATTAACACAGTGCGTTGGGGGAAAGTAAGTGCTTTACAAGGTTAGCTCGACTGAAGGCGGGTGATTAGCTAGTTCATTTAAAGAGATTTCGATACCAACTTGTCATAGTTGAAAGGGGTAACTAAAATAAAACGAGTTCTATAAACCGGTAAAATTATTACGACTTAGGTCAATTCTTTCTTCATAATGAAGCCATAAAATTTGTTCCAAAATAAAATTGATGATCTTACTTAATCGTCACACAACAAAATTGAAGAAGATTAAAGAAGAAAAACATGGCAATTTTTTGCAACTCATAATGTACCATTACAATAACAAAAAAATAAAATTAAATCATTTAGCGGCATACATTGCGGGTTGAGATACACTTTTTTTTTTTAAGACTCAACTTCGCCAACATGTGGTTCAATCCTCGTGAGAAGAAATTCTAGAAGGTGATGATGTTTCCGTACTTGTTAAGTCCATCCAAAAGTCAATACAAAGCGAACATATATGGAATAGTCAGGTGCGATTACTCGATTTGTTTAGGCGATTGCATTGTGTAGCGCCATATGATGCCTCCGACTAAGTTGTTAAGTGCATGAGAAGCCATTGGTACAATGACACTTGAAGATAAAGTTGTAGCATAACCATATGCAATTGCAACAAATGTTGCCCTGTAAACACATTCACATCATCCCACCTTATAAGATTTCCCGAATACACACTTGGGTCATTAGTTCAAGACATAGGTCCCGACTTTTGTGGGACCCTTTTATTCTTGCCACGTGCGTGCCACATTGGATATGGTTATAACACATCCTCTTGGAGTGAATTAGCCCCTCTTTGACAACCATTATTTGAGAAAATAATGTTTTGAATAATGATTTTTAGAGGAATTATGGTTAAAAAGTATGAATTTTTTTTTGGATTTACGTGCAATATTGTATTGTGTGAATGTGTGGTTGTGCAATAATGCTAAGTGTACACTCCTTCGTTTACATTAATTTTGACATTTTGTTTTTTGAAAATTGTGGGCAAGAATTTTTTTTAAAACTGTCTAATGGTATTTTGCTATGTGGCATGATGTAAAACACAATGCAAATGTCACATGATTAAAGAGTTCAAATAATGACCTTCAAACATGGGCTAAATGTGTGTAAATCACATGGGAGGATGTAAGAAATTATGGAAATACCAGACTGCAAAGGAGTATTTTCGACCACTTCCCAAATGCAATATCCCGAATAACGCTGCAACTGCGAAGATACTCGTCGAATTGCCACCAAAAAGAGGCAATAACGCGCCACGGAAAAGAAGTTCCTACAAAAATCCAAGAATCCGAAGTAGTTTTCGACATTAGTTCCAATGTAAAACCATGTTCTGTGTTTGTAATGAATTCACTTAAAGGATAACAAGTTTCACCTCACTAACTCCAGGAAGAAATGCCACAATTATGTAATCCAGAGGATCTAGTGAAGTAAGAACCTGCAATTGGCAGAGAACAAAATTAGATGTAATCACTTCCGCACAAAATGCCCACTCGTCTGAGCAGAAAAGATTGGAAACGAAGAGTACAGATTTTAGCTTCATTTTCTTCGTTGCTATAATCGTATAGCACTGACAGAAAAGAATTAAAACCAATTATTCGAAGAAAGGAGAGAATGAATGGAGAAACCTGCCGATTAGCAGCTTCACTAGACTTTGCAAAATCTGGCCATGTCTTCAATAACAAGTAACGGCACGAGGATACCAGTATAACTAGTTCCGTAATTAACACTAAATGCGATAATTCGAAGCCAACTGCACAAGAAAATTATGATCAAGATAACCGTACAAAATAAGACAATACTAATTTCGACACTTCATCTTACACAGTAACTGAAGATTATTACAAGCTTTGAGTTGGAACTAAAGCATGTAATGACGCAACAGTGAAGTTAGATGAAGAAACAACATTCTTGTCCATGAACTTCGATTGCTTTCAATGAGCAAGTCAGCAGCATTTTAGGGATATGATATAGAGAAATCTATACTCAATGAACAATTTGATCAACCTAGATTTCCAGGGAGATCGAAGGAGTACAAGTTTTTTTCACGCCTCTAACGCGCACACAACCAGCCAGCCAGTCAGAGAAGTTCAAATAATTAGGTGAGACATGAGTAGAATCTGTGCAGTCCAACACAACCACCTCGCGATTCAAAAGCAATGAAAGAAGGGAAAATATTTGCTCAGTCTTACAGGTTATATTTTTCGAGCAGTCAATGATCGGCAATCCTTCTGCTGATGCAACATGAGAAACCTACAGGTTCAACCATTACATAAATTTCTATACGACATGTACAAATTAGGCCTAATGATTCATTGAATCACTTAACGCAATCAAAAGGAGTATATAATATAACAACTCCTTGTGAAGTTCGTTGAGAAAAGTGTACCTGCCGGATTAAAATACCCAACGCGCCAATCAAACAAGAAGTGACAGTACATGCTTGAAGCACATCATTCCTTGATGGTATCGTAAACGAGTTCTGAACCTCCAAATTATCAGAAGACGAAGTCAAAATGTCATCTTGAACACGATCATCCCTTGAAGCCGACTCAATTTCTAGACTACCGCTTTCGTCTGGCTGTATATTTTTACCCTTTTGTATTTTAACTAATCTTCTCAAACTCTTCTTCTGTTTCTGACTGGCAAAAACCCTTACATTAGCTTTATCTCCCTGGACGAAAAGATGAACAAGAAATCAAGAACAGACATGAAAGAGAACCAAAAACTGGCGTGTGTGGTCGGATGATTGGACAATACTCGACAGTATTACATAGAGAAAGTCTCACTCATTGTACTGTTCCGACTATATTTGATGCATCAAATTAAATATGCCCAAAATTTAAAACTCACACGGCATAATCTGATGGAGAATTTCACTAAACTACGGTGGCCACATATATCCCTTTTTCTACCTGATCAAATTTTGAACATTTTACCAGTCAGATTACTAACTAAAACCTATAACAAACAATGAATTTTCAGTTCAAAATAAAGAAAATATTTGAAAATATAAACTAAATAGTGACCGCAGAGAGAGAACTAACATGAATAAGTGGAATTTGCGAAGAATCGAAAAGCTGCCGGTAATTGTAAATTGCAGTATCTTATCCTCGACCAGTATTCTGTGGCCTGCATGGCCTTCTGGCCTTCTTGTGAATACAACCTTATATTCTCAGAAAACAACTCACCAAGAAGACAATGAAGACTTTAATGATGAATTTCAAGAGAAATTGTTATGGGTTAAAATAAAATAAAAAAATTATTTAATTTCTAAACTTAACTAAAGGAATGAATAAAAATCTGTTTTAGATCGTTGATCAATTCAGAACCACATATGGTTTTCAAGGCCAATCCATTTAAGAAGCCGACAGGTAATGTCAGTTAGTCAATAGGTCCCACTATGATCGTGTTATCAAGTATCTGAATTTCACATTCTTTAACATAAACTGAAAGTTTCAGTGTTCTTTTTTGTTTTGTTTTTTTTTTTTTTTTTCACTTGAATATCACATTTGCAGTTCTAAATTTAACTCTGGCCAAGATTTTTGATGTAAATTGAATTTAGCTGCCAGGACAAAGACCATGCATGGCCTTCGATTTTGGGCGAGCCAGGCAGCCTAGAAAACAAGACTCGCCAAGTCACCAGGCCAAACACTTTATTTTTTCCAGTGTGGTCTAAAGAGCTAGACCCGATACAAACCACCTCTCTCGACTGCCAGGCCCGTGACATGAGCATCACAGACCTGATCCGGCCAAAAAAGTGCCAGGCCGTCCAAAGCCAGGGCAACCGGACAGCTTGGTCAAGAGAGTACCTGTATGAATCTACAAGAAGCATTTACATAATACCGAAGCTACCTGTATGAATCTACAAGAAGCATTTGCATAATACCGAAGCTCCCAGAATAGGCAGCAAAAAGGTTTAAAGGTGGCAGTAAATCCAAACTTTTATTGGCAAAAATAATGCCTTGATCATGTTACATATAACAGCAGCAGAATCTGTATAACGTAACAAGATACTAATCCTCTGAATCCCTAATATTTGATTGCAGAGAATCAAATTGGGAATAACACCAAAAAAACAAAAAAAAAATAACATTTTCGATGAACTGAAAGGTGTAAAATGAAAAAAATAATAATGTGAAATATATCTATTTTTACAAATTGAGTAAAATATTTGGAACTACTGTTGTTTGGCCTTGGATTTGTTACAAAATGGCACCCAGCAGCCAAATATGCAAGACAAGCCAATAAGCAATGAGACCTATCCTTGCTCTCGGACGACTCATCAAAGCTCGACTACCAGACACCCTGAATAAATCAGAAATATGCATTAGAACCATAAAGATAAGTCTAAATATGAATTATTTAGGCCAAACATGCTAGAGATCACCAGCTTTAGCACTTTACCAGATTCCATCAATTCGATCTGCAACTGTTCTTCCTGGTCTTGGAACGAGACCCGATGTATTAAGAGACTTGAACACGTGACCTGCAAAACAAGAGTTTTGATTACAACCTTCAGACTTCGTACAGTCTCATCTCGTCTTGTTTAGTGAAGTGGAATGTACAATACTCAATAGTACTAAAGAAGAAAGCTAAGCTAAAATATCGTTTTTTCTAGTGTCCAATATAATATTATTACATCCCAAATGCACGAGTATATATTTTCAAACCAATTACCTTTATCTTCATCAGCTTCCTTCTTGTTAACCAATCTTTCAGATTCAGAATCAATATCAATAGCAAGTTGATCACCTGAATTCTTCCTCAAAGTTCGCGCATGAGCAGCAGACGGAACAGGGGGTAAAATGTTACTCTTACCAAGCGCTCCCTACAGGAGTTAACTAACAATTTTAGTGCCCCTTTTTTCTTTCTTGGCTGGGGGTGCGATCTATGCTAGAATAGATACATAATATGAATAAAACAAATAGTCAGATTGAACCGTAAAATTGACTAATTCAATAATGCAGACCAGGTGAATATCACTGTAAAATTTGACGGTTAAGACATCATGCACAAAATATAATAATATCCTTCTCTGACAGCCAATTAAAAGATTCACGAATGACAATAGTGCCTCAGTATCAGTTCACTATATCGAAGAAAAAAGTGAAACCAAATTTACCATTTCTTGTATTTCGCTTATCTCTGATGAAGTAGGCAAGGAAGCTGTGGAGATTCCTCTTTCTTGGCCTGATTCTGACGAGGAATTTCTAGCTTGATTAGAATCCTCTAGTAATTTAACTTTGCTCGATAAGTCATCCACAACCTGTTGTGTCCCAAGAAGCTTGGCTTTAAGCTCATCACTTTTAGATTTCAAATTTTCGGATTCCAGAATTGTGGCCATAACCAGCTTATCAAGTACAGGTAATAGCCATGCCGCACCACCTACTTTATAATCATCAATAAACTCATTACCCCCAAGCTTCATTACAATATTCTTCAAGCCTGTTTCAATCTCTACCAGCTCGTTCTTTATATTCTCCAAACCTTTCTCATTTCTCATGTGAGATTCAACTTCAGTTTTCAGATGTTCAATTTCAAGAACCTGTTCATCAAGAACAGACTGAAGCTCTTCTTTTTCGTGAGACAGTGAGCTTACCTTCTGCTGTAATTTATTAAAACTATCTAATACATAGAACAGCTTCCTTACATCGACTGAATCATGAAGCTCTGCCTCTTTTACTGGAAATGCAGACTCAGGGACTTCAATCTCATTTATCTTATCAAAGAGTGATTTCATTTGGGATGATGATAGGAGAGAAACCTTCAATTCTGAAAAAGAGAAAAAGACATGCAGGGCTAAATTTCAAGGTAAGGAAAAGAAAAACAGAAAAGAGATAGAAATGCAGTAAATGGCCTTAAACTAACGTGTCAACAGAAAGTACCTTGAACTTGTGATAATATAGTAGCATCAACAAATGAAAAATCTGTTTCTTTCTCTTTGACTGTAGCCTCTTTTGTCCTATAATTCTCTAGCTCAAATGACATTTCATTGCACAAGTTTTGCCTGGCTTCCAGATCCGTCTCCAACTTAAAGATTCTGTCTCTGTTTATATCTCTTTCTTTCAAGACTTCATCATGAGTTAGCTCGGTTTTTTCCAATTTATTCTGAATATCATCAATTGAGTTTACCAACTTATTTATTGCATCCTGAAACTTTTTACTTAGATCTTGACTTTGTCTAGCAGCAAATAACAGCTTCTCAGCTGTCTTTGCACAGTTGTCACTAACAAGTGCTGCTGCTTCATCTTCACCAACTGTTCCTGGATACATGGATATGTTGTCATCCAAATTTACCAACTTTTGGACAGATTTCAATTCCAATATATTGTTCTTAACATCCAACTCCAGTTCACGAGTGGCATCGGTACAAGCAGAGAATAGAATTCTAATATCACTTCCCAACGAGTCTATAGCGTTTTCTTGTCTTTGCTTATCTGTTTCTATATCCTTCACTCTCTTTTTCAAAGATTTAATAAGCTCAATCATCCTTATCATCCTATCCTTCGTTATGTCTAATTTTCTCAACATTGCTGCATTTGACACATCCATAAATTTAGATAAGTTATCAAATTTATCTGCCACAATCTTGCCTTTCAAATAAAATCCTTCAACCAATTTCCCAATATGTAACAACATATTCTCATCATCTGTTGCATTCACTTCACCATCAACCATTTCCACGTTCAAAACATTATCAAGGCTAGATGGAAAAGTAGATGAAATAGGCGAATCGTCCTACAAAAATGGGAAAAATGCAGAGACCATCAGGTAAAAAAGAAGCAAAATCTTCAATAATGACATTGTCAAAAAAAAAAAAAAAACCATTGCAATACATAAATCAGAGGATGAACAAGAAAATGACTAATATTACCTAGATGTACACACATACATAGCTTGTACATAGACATCGAGGCACACAACATACAGAAAAAAATTGGATGTGTATTTGTGGCTGGGTATGTGCGTGTAAGAGAGAGTTCAAGAGGGCTGTCAGTGTCAGAAAGATACAAATCATGTCCATTCAATAATATATATAAATTATATACCTCCATGACAGGGCCATTTGGAAGCACATCATAATCCATTTCATGAAAAGAATCCTTTATTTCTACAAGCAAAAGATCCATTTTCTTTAGGCTCTCAAATTTTTTCTCAAAACAATTTTGTAGTGTTAACAACAAACTCTCATCTTTAACAAGCATCTGAAGATGGCTAATGTGTCCAGCGAGCTCCAGAGATCGATTCTTTAAGCTACCACTTTTTCCAGCCAACTCTTGCATGCAAGCATTCAACTTGGAATTAAGTGCTAAGGTCTCTTGTTCGGCATCTTTCTTTGCATTAACAAGATCAGCCAGGTTATTTTCTGTACTCAACAATGCATTCTCTAATGATTTGATAGTTAATGAGGCATCAGCAAGCTTACTGGCCTGTAAATCAACTTCATCTTTGAGTTTCTTCATCTCATTATCCAAATCAAGTCTGCCAGTTTGTGCCTTACTGTTTTCTTCAGTTAGCAGCAAAACATTTTTCTGTGCCTGGGACAATGCATCTTCAAGGGCTCGTATAGTGATGTCAGCTCCAGAGAGTTTGCTAGTATTAATAGAAAACTCCTCCTTCAATTTTTGTAACTGCTCTTCTGCAAGAACTCTACTTTCTAGAGCCACATCCTTCTCATTCATGAGCTTGGAAATATTGTTCTCCGCTAATGACAAAGCATCTTCAAGTGATCTTATACTAGAATGAACCTCTTCAAATCTGCTTGTTTGAGATGAAGCTTCCTCCATTGCCTTTTGCAATTCATCCTCCACACGTGTCTTAACAACTTCTAGTTCTTTCTTTTCTTCAAGGAGCAGAGACATCTTACTTTCCGCCACTGATAAGGCATCTTCTAGTGACTTTGTCATTGTCTGAGCTTCCGACAACTCGCTGGCCAAAGAAATTGCTTCATCCTTTATTTTCCTCAATTCTTGTTCCACCTCCATCTTTGCAGTTTCACATTCACCAACATATCCAGCAATCCACTTTATCTTTTCTACAGGCTCTTCAAAAACCAAATCAACTGAAGGTTTAATGCCATCAATTGACTCTATCACTCTTTGTAACATACTGTTGCTCTCTACTAAGAACTGCTCAAGCTGATTTCCATGTTCCTTTATAGCAACAAGATCAGCCTCCAACTGGGGAATGCGCCCCACTTCAAGTAGCAATTTACCGATTTGATCTTGGCACTCGTCGAATTTGGATACTTGCTGCTGTAATTCAGTCTTCAACTTATCAATTTCAGAGTTCTTTTCATTCAAAGCTCCTTTCAAATTTTCACGTTCTTGGACAAGCCCCTTGCCTTTTTTGACTGCCGTAGACAACTTTTCTCTCAAAAGAGCATTTTTCTCCTCCAACCGTTCAAGATTTTTTTGCAGAACAGCATTCTCATTTTTTTGTGCACTGAATTCTTGAGTAACCATTTCCAACTCATTTGAGAGACGATTCAACTGCATTTTATCTGATACATCTTCTGCCAATATTAGTTCATATAGCCTTAATTCCTGATCTCTTATGTATAGAAGACTCTGGAAGCTTTCGAAAATTTCCACTTCCACTTGCGAAGATTCAGGATGGCTGGAGTCTTCTTTCATCTTGGCAATGCATTTGTCAATGATTACAGTCGTGTCGGGTAGCTCCTTACAAACCTCTTCATGATAATTTTTTTCAATTCCGGATGCATCCAGCAACATATTCACCAGCCTATCCTTCTCTAACGAAATCTGATTTTCCTTTTGCAAGATCCCTTCATATTTGTGTCTCAAATCCTCCAACTCTGCTTGAATATAGGTCTTCTCCAGTGTTTCTACCAAAAGTAATGAGCTTAGGTGATCAATCTCATTATTTGCAGCTTTTTTTGCTGCAGCTACCTCATGTTGTAACATCTCATTTGCTTCAGATCTGTTTCTTAAATCCTCCAGTTCTGCTTGAAGATAACTTTTCTCCTGTGTTTCTGCCAAAAGTGAAGCAGTTAGGAGATCAATCTCATTATTTGCAGCTACTTTTGTTTCTTCTATCTCATGTTTTAAGTTTACAGCTTCTTCTCTGGACAGAGAAAATGATTCCACAAGCCAGTGGACATGGGTGTCAGATGCACTAGATAGCATTGTTTCTGGGAAATCAAATGATGACAAGGCATTGGTCAATTTATAGTATTCCAGGGATATAGCCTTCAATGATTTCCTTTCATCTGCAAGCCAGCTGAGTTTCTCGACGATATCCGTTGACTGTAGTTCCTCCATTGCAGCAGACTCTGTTAATATTTCTCCACATTTCTGAATGATTGTGTCCTTGTGTATGAGCGATTCCTGCAGAGAAGCAGCCAAATTTTCACTTGTTGCCAACAGCTCTTTACTTCTTTCTGCAGCCTTGAGAGCACTCGACTTTTCTTGCAGTTCAATCAAACATTTTTCCACCTCACTTGTTTTCTCAGCCAACGATTGCTTCAGTGAGTCTCGCTGCTGTACTAATGCCTTCCCCTTTGTCACAGCCAAACTAAGTTTCTCCTTGGTATTAGAGTACTTGGTCTTCTCCTGTTCAACTTCTGCACTTAGTCTTCCAATTTGTCCATTTGCATTCTCAATCATTACTTTGTGTTCATCAAGTTGTTCTGCCAACTTTCTATTTTCTTCTTCTAAATGGCTTAGATTTTGGCACAAACTCTCTTCCTTCTTTCTTAATTCAAGCAATTTATCACGTGCAGCAAAGAAAATGCCAATTTCATCGGACACATTGAGATCTGGTACAACCTCAGTAAGACACACTCTAAGACGGTCGATCCCAGAAATGAATATATTATTCCTTTCGATAAGATGTGTGATGCTCTTCTCAGCATGAGAGATTTTTACTTCAAGTGACACGTCCATAGACTCTTGTTCATGCACTGTCACAGAAAGGGATGCTATTATCCTGTTTGTAATTTCCTCTATACGTCGATCCTTTTCAAGCTGAGCCTCGCATGATTGAGACAAAAGTTCATGTTTTGAAGTTAAATCAGACTGAACAACATGGCTTGATTCGGATATTTCAGCAACCTTTGCGTTGAGGAGATCAATTTCCTGATCTTTCGTATTTAGAATAGACTGCAGGTCACTAATTTTTCCCTCAGTCTCCAAACGATCTTCCAGAGCACTGCCAAGGCACTTAGAGCACTCACTTATTATCTCAAGCAACGAGGCCCCAGAAACCTCAACCAATCCTCCTCCATTTTCACTAGGTGGTAACTGTTGTTCATTTAAACCCTTGGCTTGAAGACAAAGATGAGCAAGTTCTCTCAAAAGTGCTGCTCTTTCTTCCTGCATGGAAAGTGGAATTCACATAAAAACCAATACAAGGATATGAAAAGGGTAAAACTGTACTAATATGTCAAGAACTGAACCTCGTATCCTTGCACAATTCTATCTTTCTCCGCAGCACTCTTCTCATGCATATCACGCAACCGTTCCATCTCGGTCGTCAAATTCTGGATTTTGATCCCATCTGATTCTATGAATTGGGTGTTGTCCTTTGTATCATCCTTTTCCTCTGAAGTCTGTTGAGACTCAGAAATTTCTATGTCATCTGGGCAATCAACAAACATGTCCTCCCTTCCTCCATCTTCTGCTACCCTTGTGCCACTTGGATCTTGTTGGACAGAATCCAGGGTGATCCCATTAGTTTGGTCTGCGTGATCCACCTGCATATCAAGAGTGTTGGGAAATAAAATACTGATTGAAGTTATTCAACAAAAGTAATACATGCAATCCAGTTCTATGAGGTCCCCTCTGATCTTTGATTATCCAGAAATTCAGGGATAAGAACATCAAATCTAACCATCACCCCCTCTTCCAGTATCATATGAATATCACTTTACTAGTTCAAGTACATATTCCTAGTTCAAAACACCCAGATGAATGGTTCTAGAACTTCTCAAAACCAACAATCTACTGAGATACATCAAGCAACCTACAATTCGACAACACTTTAATTCACTAGATATATAACTGTATGCTTTCTCGTATACACTGCAAGAAAGTTCCACTTTTGATGGGCCCTCCCTGTCAGAGAACTCAAAGAAACATTTCCAGGTTCAAGGAATTCATTGAAACATTCTACCAAAATTGAGGCAATGATTACAAATATGAATATGCACATCAGTCTAACCACAGAAAAAAAAAAATCACATATTTCAAATAAATCACCGAATTAACATGGAAAAAATTCATCAGTGAGCACCTGGTTAACTGAATTATCAGCACTCTCGGCGGTACGATTAGGGGACCCAGGAGGGGAAACCCCCCTTGAGTCTCCATCTTCCCCAGCTAAAATGCCTTCTCCTACATGATTATCTGACATTTCGATTAATCATAACACAGAATCACACGAGCCCACTTGCCTATTTCTCCGTTTTCACAACTGCCCAGATCTGAAAACAATAAACAGATTTAATCTTTATATATTAGAAACGACAAATTGTCGTTCTTGAACTAGATTCCGTAAACATCTGTGAATATGCATGCTTATCTAGGATAAAAGAAACGAAAACTCAAGAAAATGGAATCGAAACATCAAATAATCTTCAGGGTAAAACATTCGACCTGGAAATTGGGTTTTTTCCTTAAAAGAATTGATGGTGGATTTTGCAGAGGTGCCAGCACAGTAAGATTTGCGCTATAACGGTGCTTTCCTTTCCATTGACAAGTTTACGACGCCGTATTAGGAAAGCTAAATAGCGAAGAGCCAAACCTTGCTAATTATGTGTACCCGTATGGTCACTAAAGTATGCGTGAGATTTCAGAATCGTCATTAAATTATTTTTCTTACCCGTACAGTCACCGAACTTTATTATTATTGCATTTGAACACATCTGCGTAGTAGGGCGCACAAACGTTTTGAACTCGTCTTTATAAGTCGATTTACGGTCGAGTTCTAATCAAAATAATTGTTAGACAAGACGATTTAGAGAGAGCTACTTGTAGATTGATTCTTGGGAAAACCAAATTGTCGAGGGTATAGTTCTGAAGAGTGAAATGTAATAACCTAATTGTAATTGTAAGGCTTACTTTGCGGGTTTGTAAACACATTAGACGTCTTTCTTTTATACACTGATTTTAAGGGTAAGTTTATACAAATTGGTTGTTACACTCAAAACGGCATTTCCAACATGCTCGAACCTTACTATTGGACATGTTTCATAATTGAACCTCGGAAATTAGGCCAAAATTAAGAAATCTTTTTTGAGATTTATTTACAAAATGGATTTTGTGTGCTCGTCGAAATTAAATATATATTGTTTACTTTACTCCTTTGTCCCCGTGACGATTTGAAAATGCTATTTAAAAGTAAAAAAAAAAAAAATTCTTCCAATGAAATAGGATTTGTTTCCTCCATTCTCATCCATTATGCTAAATATCTCTTTTATTGATATTTTCTTTGATTTTTATTTTTAATAATCATTACATGTATACTATGTCAAATTTAGAAAATAAAAATAATATTATCCTAATACCAAAAAAATTCACATTGAATTAATTACGAAGTTTGATCCCCCTTCTCTTTTTCTAAAAAAAAAATTAAGCATTTTGTTCATTTTTTATAAATACTAGTGAGGGCACGTGCAAGGCACGTGTTGTAGTATAGTTGGCTACGTAATAGCGTTGACAAATTTTTGGTTATTGTTGAGACATCATGCATTTTGGATTCATGTGTCTAAACAAAATGACATAAGAAGACAACTCCACAACAGTGGGGTTAGACCGGGAGTGAAGGAAACTAACAAAATATTTCTGATGGAAAATATTTTGTGATTGCTTATGGAAACTGCAATCAAGCTTCTAAGATGAATGTCAAAATCTCCTAATCTAACCTTGCTCATCAACCCCATATAAACTTGAATTTTGGAATGTTGAGAAATGCTATAATTGAATAAGAGTACCTCTTTAGAGTCCTATGAGATCTATTTCCGCAACACTCAGATTCATAGTTTTCGTTTTTAACGTATCAGGAAGTATCCTTATTATTTAGCATAAATCTTAACGTGATTAAATACTACTGGATGTGTGCAGCATTTAGTGGACCTAGCTCTCGATTGAGAATGAACCACTATAAATTATGCATTCTTGCTTTCAATTTTCCCTTTTCATGTTATTTTTGCTCTAGGTATTATGGGATAGCGACTAATCATAACAAATATAATGTGTAAAGACATTTAAAATGGCTAGGCTCGGCTTGATTGAATTACGGGCCTCTAGTCCACCAAAAAACTTCCTCTATAATCAATGATGGGAATATAATATCCTCCCTGGTCAAAACTTGAGGCTCACACCGACATCAAGAATGCAATATTCTTGACACGTCAACAATAACTCATCATCTATCAAAGATAGAAACGCAAAAACAAGGGAGAGTTCGCCTAGTAATCACCTAGCGAGAAGAACAATATTCTTCAAAATAGAACTCAAGGGATATATATCTCGCCAACAAATCAATGATTATTTGGACAATAGAATTCACCCTCTTGGGCAGAATATCTCAGATCATTTAGTCACACTAAATCACAGAAATAACCATCAACTCGCACAATGTACCAACAAAGCCATTTGCTTTAAATTAGTCAATTTAGATTAAAGTTTGGTGACTTTGGTCCACTCAGTGCACTCACTACGTGTGGTGGACAACCAACTTGATTATCTTTAAAATTGAAAATATCTCTGGAAGCTTCCAATATCCCTTGAATAGAGAAGGGCTTTTAATGCAAAGTTCGCCCACCTCTGTATCACTTCTACCATCTTCTGCAACGATTTTGGCCTATTTCAAGAAATGAATGTTCACAAGTATATATGTTGCATAACAACATATCAAAAATATTGTTGCATCTAGAATAAATAAATTTATCACAGTCGTACAAAAATTTTATAAGAAGTATAAGGTCATCTTTTAAATAATGTTAATCGTGATTCCCTAAAAAGATTAAAAAAGAAAGAAGTATTGTTAAATATCCAGTAGAACATATACTCGCCATAGCAAATTAGATCCAGATCATACTCTCATTGTAAGTGGACAAAATCGCTGGAATTTAATCTGGGTGTATAAAGAACTTTTTCATGTGATGTACTGACTTTTAAATGTTGATTTCAACTGAAAAATCTGTGTATAAAAAAACCCCTTTCATCACAAGCTTTGGATCACTATTTGCGGACAACACTGAGACAAATTCAAAGCAGCAAAAGAAAATTCAAAATGAGTTCAACGCATTAATTTTTGGTCATCATGTATGTTCACAAGAAAACAAAAAAAGTAATCACTTGGGCTTAGATGACAAAGTCAAACATGGCAAGAGATATTGAAGCTAAAGCAGTGCACTTGTGTATTCATGCCAAAAGATAAAGAAGACAAAAATTTTAAATGCAAATTCAATCCATGATCAATTAGGTCACTCAAACTTACTAATGACAGGCAGGTCCATTTCAAGACCAACAAGCTCCAAAAGCTTAAAACCATCCATGTCTGGCATATGCACATCACTGATTACCAGGTCAAATCTCTCTCTATTTTCCCTCAACATTTTCAATGCCATCTTTGCCTGACTTGTTGTAGTAACTGTAGAAACCAGAAACAATTTCGAAAAGGCGAATTTAATTATAACTTTTAAATCAAAACATATAAACGTGGATGATAAAGATCTATTAAAGTGCCACCATGAAATCAATAATGACGGGTAGACAGGAGCTCTAACAGTCTGAACTCAGAATCAAGGAAATTAAAAAAGACAAATTTGAATTCATGGAATCACTTGGCAAATATGGAGTTTAGGTGCAAGATATCATGCCAAACACGGCAAAATTATTCACTGCAGCCTATTCCAGACTAAAATGATAAAGATGACCGCTTTAGGATCTAGCCAAAGGAAATAGCTCGTCGGGAGATCCACAAAATAAATTATCAGTGTCTTTCAGCATATCTGGATAACCTCATGAAGGTCAATAGCATTTGCAAAATAACTTAAAACAGGATGTATAAAAATAACCACGAACAAATATAGGAGGACCCGAAATAGGTGTAAGGCATGAAGTATTAAGCAAAACCAAATCAAATTTCAAACCTAAGTACATGGTCGGATCCTATGTAACGGAAAAAGGAAAAAGTTATCGATTAAATTCCCAAGTTCCGAGCTCGCGTGCCGAAATTCAAAGTCGAGTTCATTACTGCTCAGTTTCTGCCTCCGTGTGGAACAGAGGCAGGCACCGTGCCTCCGTTCCACACGGCTGGAGACACGGCTGCCTCCCTCCGCGACTCAATAAATCCACACGGAGTCAATAAATATATATAAAAATTGAAATTGTAAAGAATAATAAGAAGTTGAGATTTTAGCTGAGAAGTAGGATTCTGATTTCGAGGAAATTAAACTCGTCCACTTTCGAAAATTAGCTTCAACTTTCTGCTAAAGTGCTAAAGTGAGAAGAGACGTGGGTGTTTAAAGGAGAAGATGGCGGTTTAAGGGAGAAGAGGCGGTGAGTGAAACGCGTCGTGATGGTTGACGATGGGAGAAGCCGACATCTGTTCAAGGAGAAAACGACGTCGTATTGACGACGATGACGTGGCAAACTCCCTCTTTTAGTATAGTTAGGAAAAACTATAATTTTGATAATAATATTAGAGCGGAATAGGATGATTCCCACTTTCCAATCTACAAGTCGGGTCAACGACCCGATTCTAATGGGCTTCATCAGGCTCTAGGTCTGCTGGAGCTTCTCTAGCCCACTAAAGAGGTGGAAATAATTCCTCAATAATTCGTTATTAGAGATGGCAACGGGACAAGTTCGAGGCGGGGGCACCCTTGCCCAGCCACTCCCCATCCCATCCCGCCCCGCGCTCTCCTTAGACGGGGCACAGGCTTGTCCCGTTTATTTTTTTTTATTTTCAAAAAACTCTAGTTAGCTAAATTTTTTTTCGTTAATTATTATTTTTTATTCTTCACAGGGCGGGTTCGGGGCGGGGCGGCAATCATCTCCCTGCCCCACCCCGTCGAGGCGGATTTTTTTCTCCCCATTCGGGACGGGCGAGTTTTTTTACCATCATTATTCATTATTAATTAATTGCGTGGATCAAATAATATTATGTATTACTTGTTAATCCCTTAAATATTGTGCATATGCTCACAACAAAGTATTAGATGGTACGCCCAAAGGATTTCCAATGTATGACCCTCCAACATTTAATTTAGAAGCGGATTATAGAAAAAACAAAAACATAGATAAGTACATTGTGGGTATCGATGTATGTTTTACATCATATTATAAATTGCTCTCAGTTGCTATTTTTCCATGAAGTAAATTTGCTTTCGCACTGTTAGGGGTGGCAATCGAGCCGAACAAGCTCGTCGGCTCGTCATTTATAACGATCCACGAGCCGCTAGCCTAATTATATATATAAAAAAATTAAAAACAGCACACGTGACCAGATCGGTCACTGAAAAATTCAGTGATCGTTCCGTGACAAGATGAAGAACCTATATTAAATATTCTCAATGCAAGAGGGAAGAGAAATGAGAAGAAGTAGGCAAAATATTGAGACTATTTTAAATTGGTTCAAACTGGTCGTGTGGTCGATGGAATTCCCAAAATCAAAGTAGCATGTAAATACTGCCAACAACGACTGACAGACAAAAAGGCATTGGAACTATCCACCTCAACCGTTATTACAAAACATGTGCGGCCAAACATGAGCTTCTTCCAGTTGGTCAAACGTAACTATAGTTTGGTACTCCAGGCGCTGGTGGTACTATTACGCCACTTTCTACATGGATGTATTCAGAGGAAGAAGTTTGAACGGGAATAGTGAAGTTTATTGTCGTGGCGGAGTTGCCACTAGCAATAGCGGACAACCAACATTTCGTAAACTACGTCAAAACATATCTTTAGCCGAGATACGTTGGGATAAGTCGAAATACTCTTTGTTCTGATACAATTGAATATTTTCTTCATACAAAACAACTATTGATTGGGGATTTAGAAAAATATGAGGGTGTGATATTTTTAACTTCTGAAATGTGGGAAGTGATTAATAAGAGAGGTTATATAGCTGCAACGTCACACTATATAGACCTACTTTGGGTTATGCATAAAAAATTATTGCTTTAAAATTGTTGAGTACCCGCACAACTCTCAAACTATATTTAATGTTATCATGAACATTATTAGAGAGTATAAATGCGAAAATAAAATTCATTCTTTTACGTTTGACAATGCTAGTGTAAATAAGGTTGTTATTGATAAATTGCATAGAGTACTTCAACCCAATTTTTGTGGTTATTTATTTCATATTCGATGTGTATGCCATATTTTTAATTTAATAGTACTAGACAGTTTAAAACATGTTAATGATGAAATTAATCACGATTACACCTAGTAGAAAACAAGCATTTGAAAACTTTTGTGAATAAGTTGGGATGACGAATACAAAAACATTTATTACTGACGTAGGTCATAGATGAAACTCAACTTACTTAGAACCTGTTTGTTCTGCATTGTGGCCTCAATTTTATAAGTTTTTTTCCCGTTATTTTCCAACCTCTGGCCCCACCAACACACAAATGAAGTCAACAATTGTAGGCTATTGTAGTCCAACGGCCATAATATTTCTAAAATAAAAAAAAATATCTCTCAAACAGGGCCTTATTATTAAAATCATGTGAATGTTTTGAACATTTAATTACTAAATTTTATAATAATAGACATGTTAGAGACGAAGACGATACTATCTTGAATGAATTCGATTGGAATATAGTTTTTAAAATTAATTTTTTTGACAAGTTTTTATGAGTTTTCAACTATATTGTCTAGTGTTTATTATCTCACTAGTTGTATGGTTCTTCAACATCTTTATATAGTTGTTAGGGTTTTTAAAAGATTTCAAAATGGCCCTGATTTTCAGACGGTTATATTTTCCATGGAATTAAAATTTAGAAAATATTGAGAAGAATTACCTATGTTATTTCCTTTAACATGCGTCATGGACCTTCGATATAATTTATCAGGTACTAAATTTGTAATTGATGAAATTTCAAATACTTTAACTTTTAATGTACCTATTACTTATAGAAATTTGGAACAAACGTAACGTGAAATGTATGAATTGTATGCTTTACGAATAGGTACACATATTACTCGTGTACCTACATCTACTCATCCCACTAATATAACAGATGACGACGCTGAAGTTTTAAATTTATTCAAAAACATGAACTTATATATATATATATAATTCAACTGTACATGCATGTGGTTCCTCTAGTAATAGTAATAATTTGTCTTCCACTGGATGTACTCAAACTTCGAATAATAGTCCAAATGCGTTGCCATCTGAATTAATTGATTACTTTCGTCATACTTTGCCTAGTAACAAAGAAGTTCAGAAAAGATAATTAAATTCTGGCGAGATAATAAACGCTGATGGCCAATAGTTTCTGCAATGGCAAAAGATCTACTAACACCTTCTATTAGCATTGTAGCTTCAGAGTCTGCTTTTAGTGTAGGGAAGAGGGTTCTCTCTGAGATCAGGAGTCGATTAAAAGAAGATATTTTGGAAGCGTTAATATGCGTTAAGGACTGGGAAGACACTAATTATTGAATTCAAGATAAATATGCCGACATTGCATGTAACCAAGTAAGTGATATTTTATTTTTTCGCATTCATCACAAAATTTAATTTTTATACCTTTCTAATTTTTTTAAAAAAATTGTATACGTAACAAGCTGTTCGTGTACAATTTTTAACTCCACCCACTCAAAATTGAAATAGCCGATATCAAGTCCGGATAAAAGAAGATAGTTTATCTTTATTTTCTTATTTTAATAAATAAAAATATTTTGAAAAATATATATTTAAAAAATTGTTTATAAAATATGTGTGTGTGTATATATATATATAGGTTTAGTAGTAGTATTTAAAAAAAGAAAAATAAATAAATAATGAGCTTGCAAGCCGAGCAGCTCGCGAGGGGCGAGTTCGAACACGAGCCGAGCTCGCCCAAAAACCAACGTCCACGAGCCCCCATCCCTGCCTATCGATGGAGTGAATTTTGTACTAACATCAAGCTAAAAAGGCATACAATGCTAGCGGCACATTCTTGTTCAGGGTTGTTGCCGATTTTGGTTTGGGCCAGGCTATCTTGAGATTAGAAGCTTGCTGCTCTTGAGCCCATAATCTGAAGGGTATCTTTTGGTGTAGCCCAAGTTGGAATGCCAGTTTTATTCCTAAAAAGTACTAAAGAATACAAATAAAAAAAAAAAAAAAAAAAAAACAATTTTATACATAAAATAATCTACCATTGGTGAGTTTTTACTACTCTTAGTGTCCCAACAAATAAAATAAATAAATAAAAATTCTACATAACTGAGAGCCTCAAGTAGTTAGCATATAGATAGTTAGGTTCTTGGTTACAATTACCTTAAAACAACAACTACCTATGATTTTTCCTAGGTTTCTGGTTCACCTCTCTGCCTGAACAAGAAAAAAATATATATAAATGGCTCTGCAAACAATCTTCAAAACACAAACACAAAATGACTAAATCAATTTATCAATCTTTTGCACTTACTTTCTTGTCCTTTCTGTTGCTGTCTCCTTCATCAGCACATGACAAGAAGTTGCCTGTTGATTTAAAGGGAAGTTTCTCCACAGTCTATGCTTTTGGTGACTCGTACACGGATACAGGCAATGCTAAGTTTCTTGGAGGCTTCAATGCCTCAGTCGAAGCCAAAAACATACCGTTAGAGAAGTTGAAATCACTAGCACTGGGAACAATCGGAGCACTAGGAGGACATCCTACGAATCGATTGTGTAATGGTAAACTCGTGGTTGATTTTCTTTGCGATGCACTTTCTCTAGCAACCCCAGCGCCTTACAAAGACCCGTCTGCAAACTTCTCGGCCGGTGTCAACTTTGCAATAGCGGGATCAACGTCAATTCCGAGTGATTATTTTTTTGGAAAAAATCTCAGCACCTTCATTTGGAATGGATTGCCCAAGAGTTTTCAGACTCAGATGGACTGGTTCAATGATTTTCAGATAAAGGCAGGATGTAAAGGGAAGAACAGTGCTTCCTGCAAAGCTCAGATGCAGAACTCACTTTTCTGGATTGGAGAAATGGGAGTCAACGACTATACTCGTTCCATCGGGTCGCCTGTTTCTCTCCAGTGGCTCTCAGAGATTTCTGTACGAACCGTCAGCAAACTTCTCAAGGTATGCAACCTAAACTTAAGAAAAAATAAAAAAAACACATGGTTAGGATAAAGTAGATCTACGACCTGTTTGGGATAGATTCCGCTTCTTCTTTTATCCTGACAAAGCACTTCCAAAAATTATCTAAACATACCCAGAAGTTGCTTCTTAGTTTTAGAAGAAGATTTTGGCTGTTCAAAAGTCTTGCCAAATATGGTTGTTCATATAAGATTAACCATTAAACATTGTTAACCTAGTTCTACATTATGTGACAGACATTGTTGGCCGCTGGAGCAAAATATGTTGTGGTTCAAGGACTACCACCTGTGGGGTGCCTCCCGATGGACATCTCCTTGTGTCCACTGAAAAACCTCAATAAAATGGGCTGTGCCGCAGCTGTAAACTCTGCAATAATGATCCACAACCAAATCCTTCAACGTAACTTGGAAAATCTCAGGAAAATCAACCCAAATTGTACAATCGTGTATGCGGATTACTGGAATGCGTACCTGACGATTTTAACAAATCCAAAGAAGTACCAGATTGAAGAACCCTTTAAAGCATGCTGTGGATCTGGTGAAACTGGATCACATCTGAACTTCAACAAGCATAAACTATGTGGCTCCCCCGGTGCAACTGTCTGCAAGGACCCAAGTAAATACATCAGCTGGGATGGAATCCATCTCACGGAAGCTATGTATAAACACCTGTCTGATCTCTTCCTCAATCAGGGATTCTGTCAACCATCATTTGACGAGCTGATCAAACGTAAAAAATGCATGTAGAACAGCATGCACACCACAACCCACTACATCTTACCGCTCCGGATGGATTCATCAAGAGAGCTAGAAAATAATAACATATTTTAAGTCAAAGTAAGTAGTTTGAATGTGTAAATGATATTATATCACCAATAATTGTCTCCATGAATGGAACACAAAGTTTGAGAATTCTTTATTTTCTTAGTACAATTTAGAGGTATCCTACAGAAGACCGCATGGACAAATGCGGTAGTTACCTGTAATTTGAGAGAATTTTTATACCAGACTCTATTTACATTTCAAGGTCGGCTTCTTCTATATGTACACCATTTTTCTCATTTACTTTATATCATATTAAGTATTCGTAGTACATTACGAACAAGGCATCAGGAGAATCTTCGGGCAGGTTTCTGACATAATTGTAGAATCGCAGCAAATCCTCTCTAGATACAATGTCGGGGTCAACTACATCATCCTTGCATGTAAGAACCCACAAGTCTCTCGATTTGACTCTCCTTATGGTACCACGGCAAAAAGGGCACGACTCGGATCTTGTGTTCCTGAAAGTTAAAAAGAAGGGTTATTAACACAAAATGTCACTACATATAGAGTTCATTGGGCAAAAAGAAGGGTTTTTGCATTTTCACCCATATTTCAACCTTTTATTGCGAAAAACATCATTTTCATCTAATTTCTCAATAAAAATAGTGAAATGACAAATATACTCGGCTTGCCGTTTACGGTGGTGGGTGTTGACCCCTTTTCTCTGGTGGTTAGGGTGCCTATGAAACCATTTTTTTTTGGCTACTAAAATTAGCAAATAATGATTATTTATATTGGTTAAAGTTGCAGTGTAATGTAACCATTTTCTTCCCATCACCGTCGCCGCCTTGTGTATTCCTGGTTCCAGTTTGGATTTTAATTTTGGGTTACTTGGGATTGATTTGATTCTGACTGTTGTATAATTGTTTTGTGCTTTATGGGTTTCAGTTTTAATAGAAATTAGCTATTTTGGAGTCAGAAATCTGAAATTTCAGTTGGTTATACTGCTGTTATATTGAATGGTGGTAGTGGTGGTGGTGGTGCTGGGAAGAAGGGGTAGGTAGGAAGGGAAAGTAAAAAAAAAAATCTTTCATTTCTAATTTTATAATAATTTATGTGGGACTTGTTTTCACTTTTTTAATAAATTTAGAACTATGGTTGCAATTAGTTCTTTATTTTTGTTTTATTTAAATAGAATGGTATATTCGTCACTTCACAACTTTTTATTGAGAAATTGGTTGGAAATGACGTTTTGTACAATCAAAGGTGTAATTAAGGGTGAAAATGCCAAAAATGAAAGGTATGGACGTTTTCCACAATAATAATGAAATGTAAAGGCGTTATGTGCTAATTATCCTTAAAAAGATCTTAGGCAAAAGACAAAGATACGATCTCCTTCATCAACAGTTATTCTTAAGGGTAGAGATGTGAAGAAAAAAAGAGATGGTGTTAGTTACCAGTCACGGTAGCAGTTTATGCACATTGCATGGCAGCAATTAGGCAAGACCATTTTGGTGCAAGGCTCTAAGCATATCCCACATTCATTGTCTCTCTCTGTATCTACGTAGGTATGCCCACTGTCCCCTTCTAGTCTCTTCTTGCTAACACTTTTAAGACCATGATTATCATCGTTACTATCAAGCTCTACAAAGTCATTGTGGATCCTTTGAAGTGATGGCAATATAACAGCTGCAATTTTGTTGTTCAAGAACCAAAAAAAGAATAATCGTATGATTTAGACATAAGAGTTGTCTCTTTCGTAAAGTTCAATAGAGCAGATGAAATGACGAACCATAAAAATCTCTAACTGTTGCTTTTCTTCCACGAGTTGATAATTTTGGCCGCCCATCTGTATAAACCTGTGAATAGAAGAGATAATGTGAACCAAATCAATTAGATTGCATTATCGTCTCTTGATACTTGATAAAAAGGGAAAGAAATCAAAAACAAAATGCAGCAGATGATTATTCTCGATTCTTTCTTTCTAAATAACTATTATATGATTCATAAAGCAATCCTACAACGCTCACTCTCACACCGGCTTTCTATGTTTGCTATCAGTCTGAAGCTATGTGTTACTTTCACTCTATCATGTTACTGAAAACCAACATGACAAGATGCTCATTTGTCTTTTCAACATACGAGTAACTGAACATGTGGAAAATTCCTAATGAGAAGCCAACTCCCCGTTCATTCCGTTATTTTATCATGCTACCACCATCTGCTTTGCCCCTATACTTTGACTCTCTCTACTCTAGTGGTTAAAGAGGAAATCTCCTTTTCAAGAGTCAAATTTCTAGGTTTATAAAAAATGTATGAACATCAAAAACCACAAGTTTCAAGATTGGCATCAAACTCAATGACTCTGGTCAAACAATGAAGTCAACATCTAATCTCTATTTCTTTCTCAATCAAATGAGAACTTCAAAACATAACTAGGGTTTCTTCATGTGAAGAGTTAGAGACGGATGGTGACTGTTCGTGGAAGAGAAGGGGTGCACAGAGAAGAATGGTCAAAAGTTAACAAGTTTAGGCATTTGGTGAAGAAGATAAAAACAATATAAAACAAAGGATTCACATGAAAACCGGTTGGATCATATATTATTCGGTTCCGAGTAACATGGCTAGAATCCAAGTCACTGTGGCTTCTTTTTGTAGCAAGTGCATGAATGAGCATCTAGTATGACATATAATGTATAATAAGGAATAACAGGGCACCTTGTAAACAAGTATGTGAAAAAGATTCAGATATCTTGGGGAAATACACGTCCAGGAACAATTCACCCACGGGAGTAAAAACAGAAAGAGAGAAGCCAAATGATTGTAGACCAATTTCATTTGAAGGCATACACCACCCTTGGCATTAGGAATTGCAGCAGCCCTACAAAATGAGAAGTCAACAAAAACTAATAGCACACATTTCCATATCCTATAGAAACAAATATAGTGCCAACATAATTATGCATAAATACACATAAAACCATGAAATTCAATGCCAATAGTAACCAAAAATACTCATACTGTTACTAATAATTATCACATAAGTGATTATAAATTATAGTATGATTCTAGGAATCAATTCACCAAACTCCCAGAAAGTATCTTTCAGTTCGAGTCATTCGATGCAAGTTTTTTGTGATATATCGGATGAGAAGAGAACCCAAAAAAAAATAAAAAAACTACATTAAGAGATCCTCTTGGCCCAACCCTAGGATTCCCTTTCAAAACCATCTTCCATTCAAAACAAGAGACATATAATACTAAATAATATCTCCTCATTCTTGAAGAGCCCAAGAAAACAGACTCAGATTGAGTACGCCAAACCGATTACAACATGATCAAATTTATGCTTGATAAAACGCAATATCAGTACCCTTCTTAAACCACTAAATAATCCCTATGAAAAGAAGGCATAGCACAATACACAAATGAATTAGCTCTGCTGCCATTTTCCCCTGAACTGAGCGTTAATTGCAATGATGATAATAACTATAAATAGAAACTTAATATTAGTCAACATATGTTTAATACATCCATATGCATATCAAAATACTAATCAATATCTAAATACACATGCACATCAAGAAAATGGTCTAAAGCTGAACCAAGCATTCGAATTTCGAGATTGGTTATCTCAAACGAGCCATTATCCTAAAGGGGAACATGGATTAAAAAAAAAAAAAAAAATTATAATGAAACACAAGACTCAAAATGAACTGGTAAACAAAATTATAATAATCCCAGAAGAAATAAAGGGCAAAATAAGCTTACAGAGCATTTGCATACTGTATATCAGCCTCAAGAACCTTTAAAGAATCCATATAAGAACTCTTCCCCAGCTCCTGATAATACATCATCTCCATCTCTGCCCCTTCTATTCTTCTTCTTTTCTCTGTATACTTTTCTGTTTCTTTCAAGAAAATGCCCTTTTTCCTCAGCTAAAAGACACGAAAGAGCACTTTCACGGCTAAGTGCAGATCAACCCTCTTTCAAGCTGCGAGGAAAGTAATTGCCTTTTTTTTTTGGTATTCTGTATTCATTACAAGACAACAAATGCCGATAAAAGACAAGTAAAAACAAAAAGAAAAGAATTCCTTTGCCCTTTGCCCTCTCTTGGGTTCTTTTCTTTTCAGCCGCTAACTTTATTTGTACAATCTTTTGTGAATATATATGCCGGGGGGGTCGCTTTGAGGATGACAACATTGGTGTTAGAATCCATTTCATTTCTACGAAAACTGGTTTCTTATATTATTTTCATTTATTGTCATCAACCTAACATATTTTGCCTGATCTATTGCTTTCAACTGAGGCCTCAATTTTTTTTTTTTAATTCAAGTAATGTCTTAAATGAATTTTCAACTGAGGCATCCAATTATGAAACTTAATCGGGGCGTTTAATTAATTGAAAATAATTAGATGGGTTGGTGGATGGAAATATTCATATTATTATGGTCGTTTGGCACATAACTTTTTCTTTTACGAAGAGTTTTTCGAAAAAGTTATCTTAGTTTTTGTTTTGAAACTAATTTTTAAAAACACGTTTTATTTTATAAGTGTTTTTAGAGGAAGTCACGATAGACCAGCCTCCTCAAAAAACTCTTTTAATTACTGGAAACACTTTCATAAAAATAGTCAAACGAGTCCAAAAATAGTTTTTGAATCTCAAAAACTGTTTTGAACTTTTCAAAAGTCATGCCAAACGAGCCCTTATTTTTTTTTTGTTAGTTTTAGTTATAATTAAAGTAAGAAATGCCTATGTATTAGTGTCAAAATCATATTTAATTTTCTTTTAATTAAAAGTCACAATATTCTTTCGACAGTAGAGGCGTGTATAAGCAAATTGCAATATTATATTATTAAAACATCATTTGATTAGGAATCAAGTTCTTGGACAACACGTAGAAGCATGTGGTTTTAATGAAATTGCAGCATTCTTCTCCAACTTAATTGAAACTGTCTAATGATTCGTTGGAACAACTATTGTTGGTTCAAACATGAAAGTCGTTACTAAATAGTTGTTGACGATTTGACTCCAATTTAAGTGTGATGAAAGTTAAATTAATTGTTTAGCAGCATAACTATAAAACTGCTTTAATTTTATGATATGCTACGTATTGTTGTAAAATAATGAGATAATTATTTATTATTATCATATTATATAGATAAGTATTATCTTGTTCAGAATGTTTATTTCATATTCCAATTGCAACTCTTATTTTAGACTAGGGGCGGACCCACATGCGGTCATGTGGGGTCAGATGACCCCACCAAAAAAAAATTAGTTTTTTTTTTTAACCTAAACATTTTTGAAATCTCATTTTTGACCCCACAAAAAATTTGTCTCGGTCCGCCCCTGTTTTAGACCATATAAATGTTGGTCTTGATTCTCAATAAAATTCACAAGTCTATTGACTTTTATTCTCTCCTCTTTTATCTCTTTTCATAACACGTTATCAACACGAAAACTTATTTCTTCAAAATCTAGTAATGGTAAAAAAAAATTCGAGTATAATCATCTTTCACGTGTACTAAAATTAATTTGGTGACACGTGAAATTTCTTTTACATATACACGGTTGAATGGTTTTTACAGAATTATACACCGCCACCATCATTAGTTGTACCCAACGTCTTGTTTCTTTCAAATCCAATGGTTTCTACTAAATGGCTTTTGTTAATTAATTCAATTTTCATGCTTTAATTGGTTTATGCTAATTCAGTTTTTTTATTTGCATATACGTGTACCCATTTTTTCGTTTCTGCTTTAATTAACTTTGTGCCTTAATTGGTTTCTGAAATTAGTTATCAAGTTGTTGTAGTTTCTTCTTCTGCTTTAAGATACATCATAATTGGTTTATGAAATTCACGCCATAATATGTGAATAGATTTTTACATGTCATAAATTTTTTTTGTTTACTCAATTCACGTTAATAGTTCGAGCGAATATTTTACATGTGTTTATAGTTAATTAATGGTGTGCAATTGAATATTTTATCATCTTCTTTTTATGCTTAGTTATAAAACATCAATTATTAAATTTATTTTTAATTGTTATTGTTCGTGAAGTATCATAACATTATAATAAATATTTCAGAAGAATATTAATCGTGGATATATCTATTTTAAATTAATAATGTAACATATTGTTGCTCGTGAAGTATCACAACATTATAATTAATATTCCAAAACAATATTACTTGCTCTTGAAGAACGTGACTTATAATTTTCAATATTCCAGAAGAATATCGACATATTGATCTTGCAAAAATATTATTAAAATACAACGTGCTCCCGAAGTAACGCATGCTTCAAAGAACATACTATTTTAAATTAATATTTATCTCTGAAGAAAAACACGTAACTTATGTCATATTAATATTGACTATTGATGTTTGATCATATTATTTGAAACTAATTGTATTTTCTTGTATAGCTAATCAAATGGAAAACATCACAAAACTTAAGTTTGCTGTACTTGACATATTTGGCAAAAACTATTTGTCGTGGGTACTCGATGCTGATATCTATCTTGTTTCAAAAGGTTTGGGAGAAACAATAAAAGAAGGAAATAAAGAATCCTTATAGGATCGTGCAAAAGCACTCATCTTTCTTCGTTATTATCTTCACGATAGATTGAATATCTCACTGAGAAATATCCACGTGTTTTTTGAAAAAAATTAATTGAAAGATTTGATCATCAGAGGACTATAGTCCTCCCCAAAGCCCGTTGTGAGTGGATGCATCTTCGTTCGCAAGATTTCAAAGCTGTTAGTGAGTACAATTTTAAACTATTCAGATTATGTTCAAAATTAACATTGTGTAAAGAAAAAAATCACCGATGAAGATATGGTGGAAAAAACTTTTTCCACATTACGCACCTCGAATATGTTCCGCAACAGCAATATCGTGAACGTGGTTTCAAAAGATATTCAGAACTCATATCTTGTCTGCTTATGACTGAACAAAATAATGAACTGCTAATGAAAAATCATAGGTTACGTCCAACTGGTTTTGTATCATTGCTTGAAGCAAATGGTACTACATTGCTTGAAGGAAATAAAATATCAAGGTAAGGACGCGGACGCGGACGTGCACGTGGAATAAATCATGAACGAAATAATCAACAAAATTATCAGCAACAAGTCAATAATTTCAAAAGGCACAATACAAACAAAAGTAGCACATCTAAAAATGAGTATGAAGAAAGTTGTTTTAGATGTGCAATGAAATGGCATTGGGCAAGTACCTATCGTACGACAAAACACCTTGTGGATCTCTACCAAAAATCAATCAAAAGAAATGAAAAAAGTGAGACAAATTTTGCTGATTGTGATGGACTGATTGATGTGACTCATTTGAATGTCTCTGATTTCTTTATTGATCTAAATGGAAATATTGATCATTTGATTGGAGGTGCTATAATGGAAGATATATATTAGTTTACTTTCTAGTATTTCTTTTCGTTTTAGAAATTCAATTTAAATTATATTTTTATTTTTTGCAAAAAAAAAAATTGAAACTTTATTATGTATCGTTAATTTCATAATACTAAATTACGCTTAGTCTTTTAAATTTAAATTCAAGTTTTTTTAAAATATATTTGTTTTCTTATAGATTCACGATAGATTGCCAAGATACTTATTTGATTGATGTTCAACTGCATATACTATTTTTCAAGACAAAAAATATTTTTTGAATTTAACATTAACAGAAAGTAATGTTAATACGATATCAGGTATATCGAATATCGTTAAAGGCTCCGGAAGAGCTTATATTATTTTATCAAATAATACAAAATTATATATTGACAATGCACTTTATCAAGCAAATTAAAAAAAAAATTGCTTATTTTTAAAGATATCCGTTGCAATGGATATTACATTGAGACGATGCAGGAAAATAATATTGAATATCTTTGCATAACTTCTTTGTTCTGGCTAGAAGCAGATAAAAAAAAAATTTTATGCACTCCCATCTGCATGTATTATACATTTATAAAAATGGTTGAATCAAATATTATCAGGAAGCATAAATTCGTTGATCTTGAAAACTTCATACTTTGACATGATCGACTTGGACGTTTAGGAGTTATAATGATGCGTCGAATAATAAATAACTCACATGGACATCCTTTAAAGAAACATAAGATTTTTTTTCCTAATAATTATCAATGTATGACTTGTTCGCAAAGCAAGTTAGTCATTTGACCTTCAACTATAAAAAATAAAACACCCTCATTAGAACTTTGCTAGGAAAATTCAGTGGAATAAAGTCTAAGCGAAGGAAAGAGAGTACATCTTCTTTCCTTGATGTTGATCACTAAAAATCATTAAATCGATGCATTCCAATCTTGCATAATCGATGCGTCAAGGTTTGTATCACAGATCTCCATAATATAGTTGTTCCTCCACGTGTAAATACATCTTATTTTTATTTAGTTTTACGTAGATCGGAGAAATAACCTGCATTATGTTAGGTCGAATACAATTTACAAAATATGTTAATGCTCCAATTGTACTAAAATATGATACTTGGGATCAAGAACATTTCTCCATCTTCAAGTAGACAAAATCGATCTTTTTTCACATCAAGTGATCGAACAACCATATGTGATGCAAATATATGTGCATTACTTATATAAAAACGTTTTAAAACTTTTTATGTATATAAAGATTAATGAACAAATAATCTTTCTATGAAATGCTCAATCTGTAACCAAAGACAAATTTGATTTTTTTTTTAAATCTTTCATCTTAAATTCATTTTTTAAATAACCTGCAGTTTTGTTGAACTCTTTAGGATTTTCAATTAAATTTAAATTATCAATATAAACTGTCATAATTGCAAATGTAATATTTGTTTTCTTTATGAAAATATATGGACAAATATAGTCATTTTTATAACCATCATTTAACAAATATTTATTGAGGCAATTATATCACATGCTTCCAGATTATTTGATCCATATAATAATTTTGTAATTTAACTAGTTCTCGGATATGTATAATTTATTCTTAACACTTTAAGTTTTTCCGAGATTATCATACATGTCACTATCAAGTTAATCATAAAAATAAAAAGTTATTACTTGCATAAGGCGCATGTCGAGCCTTTGTGACACAGTTACACTAATTAAAAATCTAGAAATAATAATGTCCGTTACGGGAGAATATATTTCTTCATAATCAATTCCAGGTTTTTGTGAGAAGTCTTGAGCTACGAGTCAGAATTTGTATCTTGTAATTTCATTATTTTAATTTCTCTTCAGTGCAAAAACTCACTTGTATCATTCATGGATTACATTTTCAGGTGTTTGAACTACATGTCCAAACACTTTTTATTTCTCCAAAGAATTCAGTTTCGCCTGTTGACTTATTTTCATTTTGGTCAAACATTTCTATGTTGACAGTTTTTAACATGCTGTGGTTCGGGGTCCTTATTTTATATAATAAAAAGAACCATATTAAAGGCAAAAATATTATCTATAACAACATTATTTCGTTTCCATAATTTATTAAAATATCATTATTTTCGAACACTTGTGATTTTTCAATAACCATATTTTCAATATTTGATTAATCAATTTTTTTCTAATATTATTTCTTCGGAGATTTTTGGTTAGTTTGTCTCCTTTACTTTTCATTTTCAAGGTACATAGTTTTTTGAACTAGTTGGTCGATAACGCTTCTAGCGTATTTGCTATAGTAATGTTTTTTTTTTAGGGATATTAATTTTTGTTGAAATATTTTTTACTGATATTTATGATTTTGTCACTTTTATTGTATCAACAAATACATCAAATAATTGAATTGCAATTCTTTGTAAATGAATGATTTTTTCAACATTTTACTCCCATTGATCGTTGCGGGAATCAAAATGAGATAGAATTGTTCCATTTAAAAAAAAAAATTACCTTGTTTTTAGGATATAGTTTTATCACTCCCACATTAAGGAAAGTCATTTAATCAAAATGACAATCTACAGACCGTGTAGTAAATTGATCATTCGTTAAAGGTTCAAGATACCTAATAATAGATGGTAAATCAAAATCTAATTTCAAAAAAATATGATTAAATATTGTATAATCACATAATAATTAATCAAGTAGTCACGTCAACGTAACATGAGTCTTATGTTTTCCTTTGGATTAAACACTAATTCAAAATTATATATTTTTCGAAACACGCATTACTTTAGGAGCACGTTATATTTTATCATTGTTTTTTCAAGAACAATATGTCAATATTCTTCTTGAATATTCAAAATTATGATTCATGCTCTTCAAAAGTAAGTAATATTCTTCTGGATATTAATTATAATGGTGTGCTACTTCAGAAGCAACAACATGATAAATCATCATTTCAAAATTTATAAAAGAGTATCTATAAATATTTAATCAGGTTAAAAACACAAATAATATCTAATAATCATTATTGATGTATATTTTACTACTATAAAAATTTAAGTAAAGAATACATGAATTGAAGCATGAATTGGCAATAAGCAAAGAAGGATCGGTAAAGTCATGAATTTTATATAAAAATATTGATTGCGGCAGCAGAATCAAAATGTAGGAGTTAAAAGGCACGAATTAATGTGTCAAAAAAAAAATCAGCAGAATTGATTGGCAAGCGTGATATGTATATATATAAAAATAACATGTTGCCAAATAAATTTCGATACACGCAATAGATGATTATACTTATAAAAAAAATTACAATCTTCACAAGATTTTGAAGAATTAAGTTTTTCATGCTGATAACGTATGTTGGAAAAAAAACAAAGAGAAGAGTGAATATGAGTCAATATACTTGCGTGTATTTTATTGAGAATCAAGATCCCATATTTATATGAAAAAATTATGAATACGATGGTAATAATTTCTAAAACTGTAGGAGTATAATTATCATTCACTAATAAACTTATCGTTTACAACAAATTTTAACATTTAGTATAAGCAAGATCTAGAGATATGTTGAGTTAATATCCTAAATAGTCACTGAATTTTGCCAAAAGTTCTCAAGAGGTCACCGAACTTAAAAAATTTCCTAAATAGTCACTGAACTTTGTAAAAAGTTCCTAGGAGGTCACTGAACTTCAATACTTCCCTAAATAGTCATTGAACTTTGCCAAAATTTTCCAGGAGGTCACCGAACTTTACAAATTGGGACCCCATACATCAATGGTTCGGTGACCCCCTAGGAACTTTTTACAAAATTGAGCGACTATATAGGGAAGTTTTGGCAAAGTTCAATGACTATTTAGGAAAATTTTGAAGTTTAATGACCCCTTAGGAATGTTTTACGAAGTTTAGTGACTATTTAAGGAAATTTTGAAGTTCAGTGACTATCTATGAAACTTTTGGCAAAGTTCAGTGACTATTTAGGGTATTAACCCGAGATATGTTAGAGATGCCCAAAATTTGGACTTCTCTAAAATAATAATAAAAAAAAAAGGGTCTCAAACACTTTTTGACATCAACTGAACATCCATTATTTTAATCAAAAGAGCTTTTGCCCTCCAAAAATGCGTTTGAGCTTTGAATATTGTTTTAATTATTTTCTTGGTCTCCTAAAAAATATGCATTATTTCTATATTTTAAGCACTAAGGAAAGGCAATTATATTACTATGACAATTTATTTTCGCTGCACCACCTATGCTATTATATCATTTATGTCCCCAACTTTTTTGGTCATATTCTTATCCTCAAAGTTTTATTAATTAACACTTTCATTACAAAAAGTCCATTAGTTAGGCATAAAAAGACTTATTTGCCCATCATATTTTTAAATTTGCAAAAACTAATATGTGCAAAAAACTCTACATAATATTTTTTCCTCACTGTAAAGCACAATACTGGTCGTTAGGGACCATATGTACTCTTTAAGAATTGAAAATAAGAAATCGACAAAAAAGTGTGAACCTAAGTGAGATAATAAGCAAATGTTGAAAATTTTAATGCAATTAAGAAGTGGAATAACTAAAATAAATTGCAGTGTCAATATAGCCACCCCAAATGCAAACTAGACCAACCACCTTAGACATTCCGACAAATAAGGTATTATGGGCTATCAATTGTCCTAAAGTTAAGAAAACCTAAAGGATATTGTTACTTTATTTGCCTTTCTTCTCAAGGGAGTGGTCCACTAATAATATCTTCCTTGCTCTAGTACATATTCATCACTAGCTACTCAATTATATAAGAGAAATGTTAGATGTATATCTTTGGTGTACATCATGGGTGACAACCCCCTCAAATAGGGGGGCGAGGCTCAAAATTTTAAATATCGTGGGCCCCAACCCTATGTGAGGGGGCTGTCTAACTGAATGTACACCAAGTGTACATTCAACATTATTCATTATATGAATGACCTAGAACATATTGGATAAAGAGTCCAATTCTAACTATGTAAGAGCTTGAAGTTAGAGCTGCGAATCCCGACCAAGTCTTGATGAGGACATCACTATACCTATGTTTAGTTTATGGACTTTTATTTAGGGTAATTAGCATATAACGTTATTACCTTTCATTGTTATTGTAGAAAACGTCCATACTTTTTTTTATTTTTTTGTATTTTCACTCTTATTTCTAGCTTTCATTGCGCAAAAGATCATTTTCACCTATTTTCTCAATTAAAAATTATGAAATGGCAAACATACCTCTATCTTTAAATAAAACAAAAAGAAAAAGAAAAAAATTAATTGCAACCATAGTCCTATTTTTTTTTTAAAACGCAAATAAGACAAATAAATTATTAAAATGGTAATTAGTTCATAATATCCATATCTTTAATAGTTATTGCGAAAAACTTCCATACCTTTCATATTGTTTTTTTGCATTTTCACCATTAATTACACATTTGATTGCGCAAACCACTATTTCTATCCATTTTCATTCAATTTCTCAATAAAAACTGTGAAATAACGAATATAATTTCCTATTTAAATAAAAGCTAAAGAATTAAATTGCAATTATAGCCCTAATTTTTTAAAAAAGTGTAAACAAGTCCTCGATAAATTATTAAAAAATATTTTTTAAAAAGTGCAAACGAGTCCCAATTAAATTTATTTAAAAATAAAATAAAAATAAAAAATGCAAACGAGTCTCAAATAAATTAAAGAACTAGAAATTGATTTTTTTTATTTAAATAGGAGGTTATATTCGTTATTTCACAAATTTTTATTGAAAAATTAGATGAGAATGAATAGAAATTATGGTTTGCACAATCAAATATGTAATTAAGGGCGAAAATGTCAAAAAAATTAAAGGAAATGATGTTTTTTTGCAATAACGATAAGAATATGAACATTATGTACTAATTACTATTTTAATAATTTATTTGTGACTTATTTGCCTTTTTTAAAAAAAATTGGGATTGAGGTTGCAATTAGATTTTTTTTGTTTTTGTTTTATTTAAACAGAGGGGTATATTAGTCATTTCATAAATTTTTATTGAGAAAATAGGTGAAAATGACATTTTGCGCAATATAAGGTGGAAATAAGAGTGAAAATGCCAAAAAAAAAAGGTAGAGACGTTTTCCACAATAACAATGAAAAGTGGGGACGTTATGTACTAATTAGTTATGAATTTTTATTTACGTTTAGTAGTTGGGTTTGTATATTGGGCCAGCCCAAGCCCTTTTCATCGTTTGGATTGCTTTTCTTTCTACATGGCTTGTAATCTTGCTTGCAAAGACAGACAATAAATGAACGAAAGTTGAATTGTGGCTTGTTGCCAACGCCTTCCTCTCCCCTATCTTCTCCCTTTCTCATTCTTCTTCTACTCTTTCCGGATATTCTTATTCTTCCCCTCTTGCTATGGTTCTTTCTACTGTTTATTCCTTGTCGTCTCTTTTCTTCTATTATGTATCTTCTTATCTGTTTAATGCTTCGAATTGATCCTACTTCAAATTTGGTATCAAAACTAAACTTGGGTAAGACATTTTCTACACAATCAATCCATATACACAAATCAATTTACCACAACTCTCATCATCGTCTTTGTTGTTCATATAAAAAATCATGTCTAATCTGAACACAAGGCGGACGGGGAGGGCCCACACCTCGCAAAGGGAACATAGGCAACCCTATTATGTCCAGGGTGACCCCCTTTCAACATGACGAAGACATGTTGATCCCTTTTTAGGGGCAGATGCCTTAATAAGAGTAGGTCCTGACAAGGCGAATGGCGAAATCCCCGGCAGATCTTACAATAAAATGATTGACAAGACGTTTCACTGCCACCGCCGCCCCTGCACACCTATACGATCAAATCCTAGTTGCAAAGGCTAGTACTTAGCAAGGGAAGATATGATGAAGATCTTAGCATTTAATGTTTTGATTGATTGATTGATGCTGGCAACAAGGACCAATTGATCCGACAAGGAAAAATGCCCTATCATCCAACGGGTCTCATTTGTCTTAATTCAAGTATAAAAACTCACACTTAATGCCATTGAAGGCTAATGCAAATTTAGACTCTGGAACCCTCTCTCCCCACTAATTATTTATACATAACCCGACCCCCTTTTCATAAAATAGAAGCTCACGTAACATGTGTCCCTACACCAAGAATTACTGTCTTGTTGGTTTGTCCATTCAACCGTCGATTGGTTCAATTTAAATTAGGACTCAACTCACGTAGACGTGGAAATCTTTGGTATCTGTTGGCCACGTCACTGATACTGTTGGCCACGTCACTGATACAATTTTTGGAGTCTTAACAGTTTTCACAATGTCAAATACAACAACAGCCCACTACCACAGTTCCACAACCCACCAACAAACCTCCACCCTCGTCCATTACTCACAACCATAAACATATCCTCCTTTGAAATCAACATCCAACATCATATTCACCAAACTTCAAACCTGCAATTGCAAAATCCAAAACCCCCTTCTTCTGCAAATGCCAACAATCAACCCACCACCAACTATAACACCCACTAAGCACTTTCAACAACCACCCACATAATAACCAATCCCTAACGCAACTGCTACAATTAACAGTTGGTGATGTCCTCTCATCCACACCAAACCCAACACCTGAAAGCAATAATGCAGTAACGGCCTCCTCCAAACCCGGCCAAATCACCCAAGTCTCATCTTCTCCACATCAATCGACAGTTATCTTCTCCCTAACTAAACCCAACACCATCGACCCAAAATAACCTAAGCCCAATTACACATCTGGCACATACTCGAATCCATATCCAATAACCCACTTTTCTTCTACAAACCACCGCTGCCATCGGGACTGCAGAAATTACCGCCATCACAGGCCACTAGATTTTCACCTTGTCCGTCAACCGCCACAGCTGTCGATACCTCACCTCACTCGATCCACAATCTTCTACAGATCACGCAGACATGTTTTGGAAGGATTTAGCTCGAGACGAAGTGGGTATTTATTTTCATTTGGGCTCGGCATCTAGTTGGTATTTGGGCCTAGGTTTATGCAATGTCAAGCGTCCGTTTGACTGCAAATGTGGAAATTGGGTGGAAAGAAAATGTTTCACGTGGAATTGAATTATCTGGAAAATGTTTTAGTGAGAATTGTAATTAATTGTGTTTGATTGATATAATTTTCAACCTAGAAAATGTTAAAAGTTTGGTATATGTTTCACTTTGTTTTCATGAAAATTGTTCATTAAAATGATAATTTTTTTTTACAATTGGATTTAGAATTTATTCTAATTGCCAAAAAAAATAATAAATAAATAAAAATTTAAAAAAATTTACCATACCGAATACCATTCGTCTGGTTTCGTTTTGCATGAAAATTGTCAATAAAATTGATAAGGTTTTTTTACCATCGTGTCAATAATTTTTTCCAATTGCCAAAGAGAGAGAGAGAGAGAGAGAGAGAGAAAAGGTGGAAAACATAAAACCACTAAAACCATGGGAAAACAATTTCATCAAAAAAATAGGAAAACTGAGCGCGTGAATTCCATGTAATTTTTGTGCTTTCAAACACTCACTTAGAGTATGTTTGGTAGAGATTAAAATCGGATTAAAATTGAAAAACTAGCCTTTATTGTTGACTTTTATTAGACGAGTGAGACCCAGTAACGACTACATTTTCAATTTTAATTAGTACCAAACAAGCTCTTAGTTGGAAAATGGAAAATGATTTCCTACTTCCATGGAAAATACTACAAATCAAACATGGCCTTATTGATTTTAATTTAACCACGAGATTTTTCATAAGAAGCTGGTCAAGAATAAGTTGCTCGAAATAAAAGTAAAATTAGAATTCATGTCAAATTGATGCTAATTATTTTGAAAGATTAAAAAAATGGTCTTATTGTAATTAAGAATGTCTGTTTCCACAATACATGTGAGCAGTGTCTTGTCTGCCATCGTTGACTATACCATTCAAGAATATCTTTATTAGTGGGTTAATTTCACATATGGTCACTGAAGTTACCTGAAAATTTCAAAACGGTCACTGAAGTTTCAAAGTTTCATAAACGGTCACTGAAGTTTGAAATTTCTTTCAAAACGGTCACTGAATTTTCAGATTTTTTGGCCAAGTTTGATGCAATTTTTCGGCAACTTTCGACTACCAAAACCGTCGATTTCGGATACCGTTGGAAAGCCCACGATATCCTCTTCAATTATCACCAAAAATCTCACCAAGACTCCAAGTGATTCGGCCGGAATAAAACCACGAAGTCGGCAATCGAAAATTATAAAAATCTGCCCAGATTTTCAGATTTTTGGGGCAAGTTTGAGGCAATGTTTCGGCAACTTATGACCACCAAAACTGTGGATTTCGGATACCGTTGGAAAGCCCACGATGTCCTCTTCAATTCCACCAAAAATCTCTCCAAAACTCCAAGTGATTCGGCTGGAATAAACCCACGAAGTCAGCTACCCAAATTGGGCAGATTTTCGGACTTTTTTGCCCAGTTTGGGTAGCTGACTTCGTGGGTTTATTCCGGCCAAATCACTTGGAGTTTTGGGGATATTTTTGGTGGTAATTGAAGAAAACATTGTGGGCTTTCCAACGGTATCCGAAATCCACAGTTTTAGTGGTCGGAAGTTGCCGAAAAATTGCCTCAAACTTGCCCAAAAAATTTGAAAATCTGGGCAAATTTTCACAATTTTCTGTTGCCGACTTCGTGGGTTTATTCCGGCCAATTCACTTGGAGTTTTGGGAAGATTCTTAGTGGTAATTGAAGAGGACATCGTGGGCTTTCCAACGGTATCCGAAATCGGCGATTTTGGTGGTCGGAAATTGCCTCAAACTTGGCCAAAAAATCGGAAAATTCAGTGACCGTTTTGAAAGAAATTTTAAACTTCAGTGACCGTTTCTGAAATTTTGAAACTTCAGTGACCGTTTTGAAATTTTCATGTAACTTCAGTGACCATTTGTGAAATTAACCCTTTATTAGTTGAGGCCATAATACTATTAGGCCTACTTAGGATTCGACACTATTTATGCTAAAGACAGTTTTATCGAATTTATTATAACCCAAAATCAACCGATCGTATCTTGTCAAGCAATCTGACCGATAGAAATCTTGAATCCAAACTTCAATGTTATCTGGTCGTAAAAAATTGGTCTTTAAAAACTGGTCGTAAAATACCTACGTGGGTGGGAGATTGGACTATATTAAAATTGGTCTTTCTGAGTCTCAGGTCCAATGAGTTCTTTAGTAGCATTCCTTCAAACTTGTGTCATCTTGCACGCTTATCTTTAAACAAGATTTCTGGTTGTATACCAAATTGCCTAAACAATGTCACTGCTATTATCCAAGTGGATAATGAATCTCATGGGTCTTTTTAAAAAAATTCGCATTAAGAGTGCAATTGTGACATGGAAAGGAAAGGAGGCCGAGTACGTAAATACTCTCAAATTGATGAAACTCATTGATCTTTCATGCGACAAGTTAGTAGGCGATATTTCTACTGAAATTACAAGTCTTAAAATGCTAGTTGGGTTGAACCTTTCGAGAAACAATCTATCTAGTTTTCTTCCTCCAATTATTAGGCGATTGAAGTCTCTAAATTTTCTTGATTTGTCAAAAAACCACTTCTCTAGTGTTATTCCTACTGGTATTTCTCAATGATGGATTTTACATTAGTATGTCTCGTTTTTGGATTTTGGGAGAGTATGTGGTGCTTTAGTGTTCAATAACACATGGAGGATTGCATTTTTCAGGTATTGGATAGCGTAATGGATTGGTTGTCCGTAAAGCTAGCCATCAACAAAATTCGACTCAAAGAAGCATATCACGAATTTGTAAAATTTTAGCATGTGCGATATTGTCTACTAGCTAACCTTTGAAATGCCCGAAACTCATATGTGCTTGCTTTCCAATTATGTCTAGTTATATTCCATTACAGTGGTACTTGATGTAATACTTATGTGCTAATGAAGTTATATATGTGCTAATGAAATATTTGTGTATTTTGTGAATCCTTGTAATTGATGATGAGTTCATGGTTCAATACATACTCATCACATCATAAACCAATCATCGATCTTATAATTGTGAGCATAATAGAAAGAATGGATGTATAATAAATTTGTTTGGTAGAGACTGAACTCGACGGGGTTAAATCAATCTACAAACATAAATTTATATATTTCTCTTTTTTAATTTTAATGTTTTGCACATGGAACTACTCAATAGCACTAGTATGGAAACCACGTATTTATACACATGAAGTTAGCTAAATCCTCCAATATTACAAAGGTCTTACTTGAATATGACACGAGGCATTTAAGACAATGGCCGATTTTTTTTTTATTGTAATTTCTTTCAGAAAAGTAATATTATTCGATAATTTTGTATACTGGAGGTTAGATTTTATTTTCATTTGAAGCTTGCACGAGGATGTGTGTAGTCATTAACATTCTGATAGGAGTCCCGTCTAAAACTGCACTTAGGTGGGTTTTCATTTTCTCAAAAAACAAATGTTGATGCAAAATCATTTGGTTGTTTGCAATCTTGATGTGCTCTTAAACTTGTCACATTAAGAGACTTGAATCTTATCAGCTAGATAACACCACACGTGACAATATGTATGGAGTCTTACCTACAAGGTCAGGACCTTTGGGAGGTTGTCGGTGGTGGTGGAGTTACACAACCAGCGACAGAAGATGTCAATGGCATCTTGCGAAAGTGGAAGATTAAAACAAGCAAATCGATGTTTGCTTTAAAGACCACAATTGAACAAGAAATGTTGGAGCACATCTGGGATGCCAAAACACCAAAGGAAGCGTGAGACACTTTTGTTACACTCTTTTCAAAGAAGAATTATGCAAGACTGCAACTTCTCGATAACGAGCTGCTTCGATGGCGCAACGTGACTTGACAATTGCCTAGTACTTTCACAAGGTGAAGTCAATATGCTGCGTAATTTCAGAGTTGGATCCAACAGCTCCTATTGGGGAAACCAGGATAAAGAGAATAATCATCCATGGTTTAAGACCCAAATATCAAGGACTTGTTGTCGCTGTATAGGGATGGCCGACAACAACCATCGCTTGTTAAGTTTGAGAATTTACTTGCAGGTCAACGAGCTATGGCCAAGCAAATGGGAGGAGTCTCGCTGAAGGACGAAGATGAAGTACTCTACACCAACAAAAGCAAAGGTAGTTTCAAGCTGCACACTGGTGGCAAATCTAAAGGAATGGTGACAAGGTGAAAAGTCACCAAGGACAAGGAGGCTCTCATCCAAGGAGGAGCTCCGAAGAATCGTGGTAATAGTAGAAAGTTCGATGGTGAGTGTTACAACTGTGGAAAGATGGGCTACGTGGCGAAAGATTGCTGGACCAAGAAAAAGCCCGTTGAAAGTAATACTGCTACTTCCGATTCTAAGGAGAAAAGTGAAGATGGTTGGGATGCTGAGACGTTATTCTCTATGGAGAAAGAAGAATTAGCTTTCACGGTAACAACACCAGAACAGATTGACTACAAGAATGACCATATCGTAGATTTGGGCTGCTCAAATCATATGATCAGTGATAAACAGAAGCTGCAAAACCTGTTTGAGTACAAAGGAAATCATGTGGTAGTGACATTCGACAACTCAAGGTTACCAATAGCTCACATTCGTAAAACTATAGTTACGCCTCAATATAATTCTAACCAGGTGCCACTTTAAGATGTTTACCATGTCCCAGGAATGAAGAAAAATTTCCTATCTATGGCTCAATTGACATCATCAGGCCACTATGTCTTGTTTGGTCCCCGAGATGTAAAGGTGTATCGTGACCTCAAAATCTTAGAGACACCGACAATGGAGGGGCGACAATTGGAGTCAGTCTATGTGATGTCAGTAGAATCTGTATATGTAAATAGGACAAGAAAAAATGAGACAACAGATCTATGACACATACGATTAGGTCACGTTAGCTATTCCAAGCTAAGTGTGATGGTGAAGAAGTTGATGCTTAAGGGACTTCCTCAACTAGACGTGCAAACAGACACGATCTGTGTGGGATGCCAGTATGGTAAAGCACACCAACTGCTATACGAGGAATTGAAGTTCAAAGCAAAAGAACCATTAGAGTTAGTTCACTCTGATATGTTTGGACCGATTAAGCAACCATCAATTGGTGGTATGCAGTATATGGTAACATTCATTGATGACTTCTCCAGGTATGTGTGGGTTTTCTTTATGAAAGAAAAATCTGAACATATTTAAAGTTTAAAGAGTTCAGAGAGTCAGCTGAAGGAGAAGTGGGAAAGAAGGTCGTTTGATTGTGCACAGACAAAGGGGAAGAATATAGCTCAAGGGAGTTCTCTCAATACCTAAGGGAATGCTGAATATGTCATCAGTACATTTGTGCCAACACACCACAACAGAATGGTGTAGCAAAGAGAAAGAACCGACATCTTGTAGAAATTTGTCGGAGTATGCTACATGAAAAGAATGTACCTGGAAGGTTTTGGGCTAAAGCAATGAGGACTGCAGCCTTTGTGATCAACAGACTTCCTCAACCGAGGTTAGGATTCATTTCATCCCTTGGAAAATTGTGGAACATGAAACCTACTGTTATCTATTTTCAAGTATTTGGGTATGCATGTTGTATATTTGTTCCTGATCATTTATGAAGCAAGTTTGACAAGAAAGTTGTTAGATGTATCTTTGTGGGATATGACAACTAGAGAAAAGGGTGGAAATGTTGCGATCTAATGAGTGGAAGATGCTACACTTCACTAGATGTAGTATAAGATGAAGCATTTTCTTAGTGGCCCGCAGAGAATGAGGTGTTTCCAGACTCCAGAGAATCTGGAGACAAGCTCGAACAAAAGATGGGGGAGTATACTGTTCAACTCCAACCAAGTTCACATGAATCAGGAGATCTAAATGGCGATGATGTCGAACAAAGAGTGGCTCAGAATCGTTGGCAAACTGGCGTGTATCAACAACCAAATGAAGAAGGTGGGCCTAATGATATGGAAGAATCAACTCCGAAGGTCAACAAGAACACGAAGGCCAAATCCCAAATACGCCAATGTAGTCATAGTTGAAGAAGCAATAGAGCTCGAGACGTTCGAAGAAGCATCGCAGAGTTTTGAGTGGATAATAGCTATGAAAGAAGAGATCGATGTCCTTCAGCAAAATCAGACTTAGGATCTCATGCCAAAGCCAATAAATGTGAAACCCATATCTTACAAGTGGGTTTACAAAATAAAGCACCATCCAGATGGGTCAATCGAGAAGTATAAGGCACGATTGGTAGCTTGTGGTTTCTCTCAACAGTACGGACTAGACTATGATGAAACGTTTAGTCTAATGGTGAAACTTACAAACGTTCGAGTCCTAATTGCACTTGCAGCCAACAAAGACTGGAATTTGTGGTAAATGGATGTGAAGAATGTTTTCCTTCATGGAGAACTGGATCGAGAGATCTACATGATCCAACCAATGGGTTTTTAGAGCTAAGATTACCCCGAATATGTGTGTAAGATGCAGAAAGCACTCTACGGATTGAAACATTCACGCATGGTGTGGTATGGTAAGATTGCTGAATTTCTTACACAAATTGATTATTCAGTAACACCTGCAGATTCCAGCTTGTTTATCAAAGCCAATGAAGGAAAGCTAGCTATCGTGCTAGTGTACGTAGATGACTTAATCATAACCAGTGATGATGAAGCAGAGATTATTTGGACGAAGGAGAAATTATCAGTCTGTTTCCATATGAATGAACTTTGACAGCTCAAGCACTTCCTTAGTCTAGAGGTTAATCACACACAAGAAGGAATATTTCTTTGTCAGCAAAAATATTCCAAAGATTTGTTGAAGAGGTCCGGAATGCTCGAATGCAAGCCAATTTCGACACCGATGGAACCAAATGTCAAAATGCGTGCACATAAAGGAAAATATTAGGAATATATGACAATGAATCGACAATTTGTAGGCAGTCTTATGCAGTTAGTGTGATGAGTCAGTATATGCAAAATCCAAAGAAGCCTCATTTGGAAGCAGTTCGACGAATACTGAGATATGTGAAGAGTACAATTGACTATGATCTTTTGTACAAGAAAGGTGGAGATTGCAAGTTAGTTGGTTAATGCGATGCTGACTATGCATGAGATCATGACACTAGAAGATCAACAACTGGGTATGTGTTTAAGCTTAGTTATGGAACAATTTCTTGGTGTAGCAAGAGACAGCCAATAGTATCATTATCAACCACTGAAGATGAGTATCGAGCAGCGACAATGGCAGCTCAAAAAAGTACATGGTTGATACAGCTAATGAATAATCTACATCAACTAGTAGATTATGTAGTTCTGTTGTACTGTGACAATCAGTCGACAATTCGTTTGGCAGAGAATCCGATCTTTCATGCGAGAACTAAGCATGTTGAAGTGCACTATCATTTTATCTAAGAAAATGTTTTGCAAGAAGGAATTGAGATGAGGCAAATCAAGATAGATGATCAAGGTGCGGACTTGTTCACAAAAGGCTTGAGCACCGGCAAGTTCGAAATGTTTCGATGTCTACTCGGCACAGTGCAAATAGTGAGGGCTGGTGTTGATGGGAGGTGTTGAAGATCAACCCTAGCCCATTACAAAGCCAAATATATTTGTTCTATTTCGGCCCAAGTAAAATAATGGCCTAATACATATATCGAAACCCAAGACAATGGAAGTTTCTCAACAAATGTGGAAGGAAGCTATTTTAAAAGAAAATTGTAGAAGGATGTAGAAATGAGCTTTTTTAGGAGAAGTGTGTAGAATGTGGTAATAATGTACGGCTATGATTGTTTCTCAATTTAATATATGTATGGTGTAGATTGCATGGAGAGGGCTATAAATATCCTTCCTTGCATTTGGTTTAGGTATCCTAAAAAAAAATAAAAATTCTTTGAGCTTTCATGTTCTCCCTTACATAGTATAACAATATTAGTATACACACACACACAAGAACATTGTAGCCATAACTGAATCATACAAATGTTGTGCCTAATGCATTAGTTCTTTGAGCTTTCGTGATCTTTGATGCTGTTTCTTTTTCTCTGACCAAAAAAAATAATAATAATTTATATATACATATATATACTCACACACAAACTATGAGCAGATAGAATACCATAAAAATAGGTTTCATGTTATGGTATAGGATTTTGGTTCTGTATGATCTCTCTATTAAATGCTTTCATTGTTTCAGGTACATGTTCTATTCCATGAGGTTGTCGTAAATGTAATATGCACCTTTGCGTCTTTTGAATAGATTCAATTACTAAATGTATCTACCTTTTGTGTAGAATTTAACTTAAAAGTTAACAAAGTGATTGCTAAATAAATTTTATTCTATACTGTTTGGGCAAGATATCCATACACACAGGGTCATATAAAATCGGTCGGAGCCAATAGTTTCTTTTCCCTATGACCTAACCAAGTATGATTATGAGTCCCGACATATGCATGCACTCTCAGCTCAGTCCTGTCTAAGAATTTTTTAGTAAAAAGGTACACGATGAATAAAAGAAAATCTAGCACAAGCTAGAGCACGTATGAGAGTTTTTATTGTGTATTTTCTTTTCTTGATATCACGTTTTATATAGGGGTGATAACTATTGAAACTCAATTCAAGAAAAGATTGATTCGATTCAATTCAATTCATAAAGTTTCAATTCAATAGTAGAATAATGACCACAAATGGAGAAATAAAGAAAGATGCAACGTAGCAAATTCAATTCAAGAAAATATCAATTCAAAGTTTCAATTCAATATGCCTTAATCATAGCAGTATAATGACCACAAATAGAGAAATTCAAGAAAAGATCAATAAATCAATTCAATATGTTAATCGTAGCATAATAATGACCACAAATGGAGAAATAAAGAAGGATGCAATGATAAATATTTAAATTCAATTCAAAGTTTGAAGCAAGAAGAAGTAATGGGAAATTCATGGAAAATTTCACATATTGAATTCAAGAAAAAAAAAATCAATTCAATTCAGCCCTTGTTTGGTACACATAAAAATTTTCATTTTCATTCTTCTATTCATTTTCAACCACACACTCTTCAATGAAATAATATTTTCCATCACATCAATAACTTTTTTTTTAACCACACATTCTCCATCAATATACTATTTCAAATTACATTATTCCAAAATAATGTGGCTCAAACACACCCATTTTAAAGTCTGAAGAAAGCAGAAGTTAAGGGACATTCATGGAAGATTTGTGTATTCCTAAGAGAATTCTTGTGAAATTATAACGGCTAGTTAAATGGGAGTTTTAAAGGAAGTGATCAATTTGGGTAAATAGAGTTTAAATAAAATAAGATTTAGGGTAATTAATCTCATCCTAATCAAAATGTTATCATCTTAAGGTTCGTTTGATAGGTAAAGGCGCAAATGAATTCCAATTCCATGTTAGTTGGCAAAAAAAAAAAAAACCCACCAAACCCATAAGAATTCGTTTTTCATGAAAACAAAGAAAATGTAGCTTAAAGTGGTTGTACCTTGAAATTCGATTTCCATTTTCAAGTTGCAATCAAACGGTCAAAATTGAATTCGTTTTCCTCGGATGTGACATTTTTCATTTAATTCGTTGCAATGAAATAGGGCCTAAGTGTAATTTGATTTGGTAAAAAAAAAAAAAAAGATATGTAAAGTAAAAAAAAAAAGAGAATTTCTAACATTATTTTGCAGGTACCTCTTAGTCCGATTGATTGACACTGTTACTTTAACGAATAAAGAGGGAAATTACTGTTTTTATTTATTATTGGTCTATATTAGTGTTTGTTTTAAATTGCATCAATTAAAATTTTGTATTGTTGTTATTCTAGTTTTTTTTTTTTATTATTATCTAAAATCACGTGACTGAATCCTTTGATTTTCGTCAAAGCCCCATTTTACCCCACTTATTTTATGCGATTAGGGTTTTTACTAATATTTGATTGTTGCTTTATTATTTTACATATACTTGCCATATTTGGATTTATTTAATCCCAATTGTTTTTTAAACAAAAATTAATCAAGTTCTTATTTTCCATTGCTTGCACTTATTGTTCATTGATATCTCCATTACACGTTATTTAGCTACTAATACAGTACATACAATTGCGTAGTATTCGTCTTATGACTTCTAGTTCAAGTACTTGAACAATGGACCCCTCACAATTTGATGCACTCACCCGACAAATAGAAACCATTCAAATTCAAACGATTGCTACTTTTGAACAGAGTAGAGACTTGCTACTAGTCTGAACAATTTTAAGCAAATCTTTCTTTCGACTGATGTTGATACTTTTGAAGTGTCCCATAATGGACAATATCTTCATCGATAAGGTGATAAATTTTTTTTGACACGATCATAGGGATGTGGATCAAGTTCGTGAGCGAGAACGAGATTATGACCATCACAATGCTCATTCTCTTCCTCACCATAAGAAGCGTTTTGTTAGAAACATCAAATGCGATGCTTCTACTTTCTATGATTACTTATATCCTGGATTTTTTTACTCAATGGAATACTCTTATGCATGGAAATCGGCCAGTGACAGAGTATATTGCTCAATTTGAGAAATTTCGAATGAAATGTCACGTCATTGAGGATGAGGCCCTGAATTTGAATAGATTTAGACAATGTCTAAAAGATGATCTTAGGCGTGAGGTTTTCCTTCGAGGTGTCACTACTCTTGATCACACTTACTCTTTGGCCCAAGATTATGAGATCTTTCCTAAAATCTATGGATGAGCGAATTTGGTTAAGTGTGGTTAATGGTTTGACTGCCCCTAGTTCTACGGTTAATAATGAAGATCCCCACTCCCATTGCTAATTGGACTAGAGTTAACTTATATGAGTATAAATGGAATAGCAAAGCCTTACATGCCCTATTTATGGTAGGGTCCCCTGCACAATTTAGGAGAGTATCTATGTGTGAGGTTGCTAAAGAAGTTTGGGATATCCTACAAACCACACATGAGAGAACTCAGGCGGTTAAAGACTCTAAGTTGCAGATGTTGACCACTAGGTTTGGAGAAATTATGATGAGACATTTGATGAATTATATGCGAGCTTAAATGACATAGTTAATTAGATGAGTTATTTGGATCCCTCCAGACGTATGAGTTGACCTTAGATAAACATGTTAAAGATAAATCTCTGGCCTTGAAATTCGTGAGAAACTCCCAGATCGAGTCTTCTGATTCTGATTTTGATTTACCGGATGATGAAGAGTTAGCTTACCTGGCTAAAAAATGGGAGTGAGAAGGCTGAGAGCATAAATAGTAGTGAGAATTCTGATAGTGAGGGAGATATTCATGACGCTTATGATAAGATGTATAAGGAGAGTTTTAGATTTTTACTAAAAACAAAGTCTTGAGTGTGAAAAATAAGGAGCTTGAATTGGAAAATGAGAAATTAGTAGCGCACCTATTTCGATCCCAAGTGAAGTGAAATCTATGAACGAAACTTTAGAGTCTCAGGTTAAGAACCTCACCAGTGAGCTTGAGAAGTCTTCTAGGAGAGTCGGTGAGTTGACTACTGAGAAAGAGACCTTGGAAAGCTAGGTTAAGAACCTTCTAAGCGATTTAGAATATTCTAAGTCTCAACTACTTGCCTTCTCTAGTGGTTCTTAGAAGTTAGATAACATTTTTAGGAATGGACAAGCCGGTTGGAAATAAGGGAGATCTAGGTTTTAAGAAAAACAATGCTAATACTTCTAAGATCACGTTTGTCCTTGCCACTGACCAACCCAAACATGTGCCTAATCTCGATCTTAAAGATAAGAGATTTGTTAGACAGAGACCTACTAGACCGTGTATGACCCGTCGACCTAGGAATTGCTGACATACGCCCTAGATGTCAGCAATTCCTCAATAGACAAAGAATCAAGAGCTTTAATAGGAATAGAAATTAGGAGTTTGTTGGTCAGATTGGATTCCTTACTAATCAAGCGAGTCATTTGCCCAAGTTGGTGACACAATTGTCTGTGAATCGTTCTCGTACTAGACAAGTCTATGTGAAAATTGGTGATCTTAAAAACTTTGATATAGATCACGGTGCTTTCAAAGGTAAGAGCACTCAAATACCTAGATGATTAGGTATTTTTGGTGCATGCATGTGCTTAATTGTTATGTGTTATTGACTTTTGCATGCATCACATTTATTTGTTTATTTTTTAGGTTTTAATTTCATGCATGTGCATTTTAGTCATGTTTGCACTGGCACATGCGCGTTTTCTTTTGGTTTGTGTGTTTGATTTTTGTTTGATTTTGTGTGTGGTGCATTCATTTTTTTTAAAAGAAAAACACAAAAATTTAAAAAAATTAAAAAATTGAAAAATTGAAAAAAATGGGAATGGTAACTTTATTACAGTATAATACATGACATTCTTAAACTTGCATGTTGTGATCATGTATGGACATAATTGATAAGATGTAACATAGTTTCCATTACTTGCTTGGGTGCATATGAAGTAATTAGTATATGAATCTTCATGTACCATCTGCACTACACACACTATGATATTGTAAATGGGATTTAACCGTATGTGTGAGATTTGGGTTGACAGTCACTCATTGGTAAGTTGACTTTGAACATAAATTGATCACTTCTAGTAGACCTAAATCTAAGTATATCCCCTCATAAGCTTAATATTTTAATGTTCTTCTTCGATACTATTTGACTCAAGCAATTTAGCCTGTGGGGTATCTAAAACCTTGTGACTATGGTCTACTGACTCGGCCTAAAGCTCGTTTCAGGGGTCATCGTAGTTACTCAATGGAGAAGAACATGCTATACTTAAGATGAAAAATTGATGAGCTTGAAAAATATGAAAGATGTGAAAAATATGATGATCTTGAAATATGTGAAAAATTATATATGCTCAAATTAAAAAAAAAATTGATAGATAAGAAAATAGCATTAATTTATAGGTCCTATTGTGCTTTATGGTTTGACCTTCATTAGTAGGAGATTACACTTATTGACAGTGATGTTTAGCACGCCACTTCTTACAAAATTAAGGTTTGGAGTCCTGTTTGCCTTGGATTAGTGATATTTAACACACACGAGTCACTTATATAATTTACTAAATTCTGACCTAAACTGAGTATGTGGGGAGGTTTACTATTTGTTAATTATGTTTGTGCATGCTATCAACTATTTTTTTATTGTTGTATATTCATGGTTAAAATTGAATTTGAAATTGGACCCTTAGTCATTTGTGATAAAAATGGGGAAATTAGAAAAAATATACACATGGGGAGCATTGAATGAAATCGAGAATTGCATTTTATGTTTGAGAGGTCGTTGGGGAGGGACATAGATACATTTGCTTACCGCATAAAAATATTGAGAGTTTACAATAAGGAGGAGAATGTGCATTGCATATCATTGCATAACTGTTTCTGTTTGAGTTTTGATGTTTTGTGATGTTTAGGGATGACAAAGGGTCAAGTCGAAACTCACTGACAAACAAACCGAGCAGCCGCTTGGCTCGTTTGTCAAGAGCTCGGCCCACGAGTTCGCCATTCGTGGGCGGCTCGTGGGCCAAGCCGAGCTTTAACTCATTGGCTCATATATTTTTTTCCCTTTCACTATAACTTTTCTAAACATTTTTTTAAATATACATTTTCTAAAATATTTTTCTTTTTTAAAATAATAAAAAGAAAGAAGATAAACCATCCTCATTTATCCGGGTTCGGGATCGGCTACTTCAATTTCGAGTAAGCGGAGTTAAAAATTGTGCACGAACAACTTGTTACGTGTACAATTTTTTTTAAAAAATTATAAAGGTTTAAAATAATTTTTTTGATAAATATGGTTAAATTAAATATCACTTACTTGACTACATGCAATTTCAACATATTTTTCTTGCATTAGAAAATGAGCGTCTTCCCCGCCCTTCACGCATATTAATGTTTCCAAAATATCTTCTTTTAGTCGGATCCTAACCTCGGAGAGAACCCTCTTACATGCACTAAAAGAAGACTCTGAAACTTTAGTGCTAACCGGAGGTGTTAGTAGATATTTTGCCATTGCAGAAACTACTGACAATCGGCGTTCATACCTCGCCAAAATTCAATTACTTCTTCTGAACCTTTCCTAATTGTTTTGTTACTAGGCGTAGTATGATTAAAGTAATCAACTAATTCAGCAGACAACACATTTGGACTTCTACTCTTTGTTTGAGTACATGCAGTAGAAGACAAACTACTACTTGTACTAGAGGAACTACATGCAAATGCAGTTAAATCATATCTATATGAGTTCATGCTTTCGAATAAATTAAAAACTTCAGTGTTGTCATCTGCTATATCAGTGGGATGAGTAGTTGTAAAGTCGGAGGGTACCTGATTAATATGAGTACCAATTCGTTGAGCGTATAAATCATACATGTCACATAAAATTTGTTCCAAATTTCTATAAATGATAGGTACATTAAAAGTTAAAGCTTGTGAAATTTGATCAATTACAAATCTATTACTCGATAAATTATATCGGGGGTCCATGACGCATGCTAACGAAAATAACATACGCAAGTCTTCTCAATATTTTATAAACTTTAATTCTATAGAATATATAACTGAACTAAAATTAGTGTCATCTTTAAATCTATGAACAAACCTAGCAATTATATAAAGACATTCGAGGACTATACAACTAGTGGGATAATAAGCACCAGACAAAATGTTTGTAGAATCATAAAAACTTGTCAATTTTTTTTAAATTTTAAAAACTATACTCATATCGGACTTCGTCAAAATAGTATCGTCTTCGTCTCTAATATATTTATTGTTATAAAATTCAGTTATTAAATGTTCAAAAATTTCACATGATTTTAATAATAAGTAAGTTGAGTTCCATCTATGCCCTAAGTCATTAATAAATATTTTTGTATGCGTCACTCCAACTTGGGTACAAAATTCTTCAAATGCTTATTTTCTAATAGGTGCAATCGTGATATATACTAGTGCATTCCTAATTGGTTAAATTTCATTATTAACATGTTTTATATCGTCTTGTACAATTAAATTAAAAATATGACATACATATCGAATAAGAAACAAAAAACCACCGAAATCGGGTTGAAGCACTCTGTGCAATTTATTGACGACAACTTTATTTACACTAGTGTTGTCAAAAGTAAAAGAACGAATTTTACTCTCGCAACGATATTCTTTAACAATGTTCTCAATAACATTAAATATATTGTTAGCGTTATGAGGGAACTTAATAATTTTAAAAGCAACAATTTTTTTATGCATGATCTAAAGTGGGTCTATGTAGTGTGCAGTTGCAGCTATAGCTATATAACCTCTTTTATTAATCTTTTTCCCACATATCCGAAGTTAAACATATAACTCCCCCATATTTTTGTAAATCAACAATCAATTGTTTATTTGAATTAAGGAAATATTCTATTGTATCAGAACGAAGAGTATTTCAACTTACTCCAACGTACCTTGGTTGAAGATATTATTTCACGTAGGAGAGGAAATGTTAGTTGACCGCTATTGCTAGTAGCAACTCAGTTGCGGCAACAAACTTTACAATTCCCGTGCGAGCTTCCTCTTCCGAATCATCCAAGTAGAAAGTGGCGTAGTAGTAGCACCGGTGCTTGGACTACTAAATTGTAGTTGCATTTGACCAGCAGGAAGAAGCCTATGTTTGACCACACATATTTTGTAGTGACGGTTGAGGTGGATGGTCTCAATGCTTTTTTTTCCATGCCAAGCGTTGTTGACAGTATTTATATACTGCTTTGGTTTCCGGAACTCCATCAATCACATGACCAGTTTGAACCAATTTAAAATGGTCCCAACATTTTGCCTGCTTTTTCCCATTTCTCTTCCCTCTTGCAACGAGAATATCTAATACAGGTTCATCATCCTATTCCAAATCAATTGGATGACTAACATCAACATTAACAGCGTCCAAGTGAATTGGATGACTAGCTCCATGAGCATCGAAATCCTGAATATTTTCTGGAATGGGTAATTCGTTTAGACAGACGAATTCATTCCCAAATTGACCGTGGGGCGTGACAGGTGATTCGTCTCTGACATCGAACAAGTTTTCAGCAAATGAGCATGGATCCATTTGTAAATTGAAAATTTGTAATGTGATAATTGAATGTTGAAATAGCATTGAGAAGTGAATATAGATTATGTAGTAATGTAAAAAATCGATTGATGAGTACAATAAAATGTAGAAGAGTATAGAATGATATTGATACTGAAATGTAGATAGTAGAGTAGAGAATGAAAGATTGATAATAAGTTTGGTGGAAAAAATGGTTGAATGGATGAGTATTTATAGGGAAAAAAAATTAATGACCAAAACAGTAACTGAATTTACCTTATTATTATTATTTTTTATGAGCCACGAGCCGAGCCGGCTCATAGGCCACTGACGAGCTGCTTGCCAAGTAGCTTGCCTCATAGCAAGCCGAGTAGGCTCAGCTCGCTGGCCTGCTCGGCTCGTGCTCGAGCTCATGTTTTTGACAAGCCCGAGCAGTTCGGTTGCTACCGCTAGTGATGTTAATGTTTCGGTTGGTGTTTTTGACAAACTAGAATGCTTATTTGTGTTCACGAGTTTTTGATTTCTTGTATCACGTGTTTTTTAACAGTCGACCTGACTGTTTTTTTAATAGTCAACCTAAACAGACTGGTCCAACTGTTACGGTCGGCCCAAAACTGTTTTACTTTTTTTAAGTTAATTAATTATTTAAATAAAAAATTATGTATTTAATTTTTGATTTTTATTTGTTCAATTTTTTTCATTTTGTTGGAGAAAAAAACGAAGTATGATAGGAGAATTACACGGTTAACTCACACAGTAATCCTGTTTCAGTATCTGATACTCACAAGGCCGAGGAATCCATTTTTCGCTCATAATCATCCACAAGATATGGACTATTCTTGATTGCTAATACAACAGGACTCGTTGCATCACTCAATATCATATTATTGTTGATGAGTGGTTTACCTTTAAAGATGAGAATATTTATATGGATTTTGATAGTGATCACTTGGATTGCAATTACAATAGTTGCATTGACTTATCTCTGTTGACCTGTGGTCATACCATATGTTTTGATTATAACAAACAACCCATGTTTATCTCTAACATTATCTTTAAATTGACATGTTGGCAAATTGAGTCTAAACAATTGAATGAGAAGTTGTCAACGAAGCTCAAACAAAGATTGATCAAGCTTTTATAGGAGAAAAACTTTACATCTCAAATCAAGTACTCGCATCAAAATTATCAAAGATATTGTATCTAGACTTCTTATGACTTGATTGTAAAGGTAAAGCATTTTTAATTCTTAGCAATGACACTTCGAGCTCAAGAAATGGTCTTCTCGCACTTAACACAAGTTACGAGATAAAAACGTTTGCACAAAATTATTCTTCAAATGAAAGTTTTTCCAAACATATTTCTTATAAACTATCAAGACAAACTTACATTGAAAAATTGGGAAAAACATTATTTGCAAACCAAAATAAAAAGAAAAAGAATATTTTGTCATCTGGACGTCCGGATGGTAAGCCGGACGTCCGGTTCATCAGCAACGGTAACTTTTTTGACCGTTCTGACAAAAGTGGCTCTAACGGTAAGTTGGTCATCCGGTTCTGAACCAGACGTCCGGTTGGTCGTCCGGTTGGACAGAGACTTTGACGTTTTTCAACTATTATAAATACCAACTCATCTACCATTTAATATGATTGATGTTCAATCTATTGACTATAATGTTTGAGATGTCATTGAATTTGGTCCATATGTGCCCATGAAAACTATTAAAATTGATAGCAAACCCGATCAAAGTATTCCTAAATCTAGAGAAGACTATGATGAAGAAGATAGGAAAAAATTATCATTAAATGCTAAAGCCAAGAACTTACTTTATTGTACTCTAGATAAAAATGAATTCAATAGAATTAGTACATGTGATTCGGCTCATGAAATTTGGCGTGCTCTTGAAGTAACTCATGTTGGAACAAACAATGTTAAAGAAACAAAAATAAATATGTTGGTTAAAGATTTTGAAAACTTCTTTATGAAGCGAGATGAACCTATAGTTGATACGATTACCCGCTTTACTGACATTGTGAATGGTCTAAAAGGTTTTGATCGAAAATATACTAACGGTGAACTTGTGAGCAAAATGCTTGGGTCTCTTTCGGTGGAATGGTCCCCCATACGGATGCTCATTGAAAATATGAAGGATGTCAACTCATATCCTTTAGAAGAACTTTATGGGACATTGATGACCTATGAACTCAACAATGCCGAAATCAAATAAAAGATAAGGAAGAGTAAGGAAGAATCAAAAGAAGCTCCCAAGAGGCAAATTGCTCTAAAATCGGCAATGGATGAAGAACCATCAACAAGTAACATAAGTGATGATGAGTTTGATGATTTAGTCCTCATTGTCAAGAAATGGAGAGGCTTCCGAAACAATAAAAAATTTAAAGAAGAGATGACAGAGAAGAGAAAAATAAGAAAATTGTTTGCTATGAATGTGACAAACCCGGTCACAAAAGAACGGAATTCCCAAACAAAAGAAAGAGATTCAAGAAAAAAGCATTTCAAGCTATTTGAGATGATAGTGATGATGAAGTGCAAAATGAAAGCGACGATCAAAACGAAGTTGCCAACATGTGCTTCATGGCCATCGAAGACGAGGTAAGTGCAAAAGAATCCTCTTACGATGAATTACTTAATTCTTATGGTGAATTACTTGAAAATTTTGAAAAACATGCCTTAAGTCATTCCATTCTCAAAAAAGAAAAATATTCTATTAAAGGATGAATTAAAGAAATCCTTAGATAAATCAAAGGAACATCTTGATTATGAGCTTTTGGCTAAAGAAAATATTTCTCTAAAGAGAAGGTTGAAGATTTGACAGAAATAGTGCATAAATTCACCGAAAGAAAGAAAAATTTTGACTTGATGCTTGGAAATAAAAAATGTGTCTTTGATAAAGGGGGAGTATGATTCAAACCCTCTTTAAAACAAAAATCTTTTAAAAATATGTTTGTTAAAGCATCAAATACCACTTGTACTTTTTGCAACAAAATTGAGCATATTTCTTTTAATTGCTTAACTAAAAAGAAATTATACTTTGAAAATAAAAATAAGCGGATCAAGGAATCCTCAAAAACTAACTTCCAAGGACCCAAGTTTGTGTGGGTACCAAAAGTCAAAAATTAAAATTGTTTTTGTAGGTACCAAGCAAAATAAAAACAAATGGTTTTTGGATAGTGGATGTTCAAAGCACATGACCGGAGATCGATCACTACTCTCAAATTTCAAGGCTAAGGATGGAGGTCATGTAACGTTTGGAGACAATGCAAAGGGGAAGATAATTGGCATTGACAACATTGGTAATCGCCTATCCCCCTCTATTGAAAATGTTTTATTAGTCGATAATCTCAAATATAATTTGCTAAGTATTAGTCAATTGTGCGATAGATGTTATAATATAAAATTCGATTCCTCTAAATGCCTAATTAAGGATGCTACATCAAAAGAGGTGATTTTCATAGGAAGCCGAAACAAGGATGTTTATATCATTAATATCGAGCATGATAATTATGAACATTGCTTACTTGGTCTTAAAGACGAAACTTGGTTTTGGCATAAAAGACTTGGTCATATAAATATGGAACTTATTTAAAAAAATTTTAAAAATTATTTTGTAAAAGGATTGCCAAGTTTAATTTGAAAATGACAAAATATGTGATGCATGTCAATTTGGAAAACAAGTTAAAAGCTCTTTTAAACATAAAGCATTTTCATCTACTACGAAACCATTGCAACTTCTCCACATGGATCTCTTTGGACCATCAAGGACGGCTAGTTTATGTGGTAAATACTATGCTTTTATTATCGTTGATGATTTTTCTAGATTCACATGGGTGATATTTTTAAGTGCAAAAGATGAAGCATTAAAAACTTTCAAACATTTTTGTGAGAAAGTAGAAAATGAAAAAGGCCACACTATCACTACTATTTGAAGTGATTATGGTGGAGAATTTGACAATCTTGCATTTGATGATTTTTGTAATGATAATGGATATGAACATAATTTTTCGGCTCCTAGAATTCCTCAACAAAATGGTGTAGTAGAAAGAAAGAATCATACATTACAAGAAATGGCTCGGACCATGCTAAATGAGAATAATTTACCAAAATATTTTTGGGCCGAAGCCGTTAATATCGCATGTTATATTATAAATAGAGTCTTGGTTAGTTGCAAGAAAACCAAAACTCCATATGAGCTTTGGAAAAATAGAATTCCCAACATCGGTTATTTCAAAGTGTTCGGTTGCAAATGTTTCATCTTAAACACAAAAGATAATTTGGGAAAGTTTGATTCAAAATCCGATGTTGGAATTTTCTTGGTTATTCATCAACTAGTAAAGCATATAGAGTTTTAACAAAAGAACTCTAGTCGTTGAAGAATCAATGCATGTTACCTTTGATGAAATTAATCTACTTGATCAAGAGAAAGGTATCGATGATGATGTAGGTTTGGAAACTCCTCTCGAATAAATGAATATTAAAGACAAAGAAGTACCAAATGAGGAGCAATCTAAGGAATCCAACGATCAAGGAGGAGAAGAAATTCCAAACAAAGCTCAAGAAGAATCTACATTGCCAAAAGAATGGAAATATGTCTCATCTCACCCAAAGGAGTTAATCATCGGAGATCCATCAAAATGTATCACTACTAGAACCTCTCTTAGAAATCATCTCGGTAGTTGTGCATTTATTTCACAAATCGAACCTAAAAATTTCAAAGAAGCGGAATTTGATGAGTTTTGGACTCTAGCAATGCAAGATGAACTAAATCAATTTGAAAGAAACCATGTGCGGGACTTGGTTGCTAGACCAACAAATCAAACCGTTATTGACACTAAATGGGTTTTTCGAAATAAAAGAGATGAAAATGGAATCAATGTACATAACAAGGCTAGATTAGTGGTCCAATGTTACAATCAAGAATAAGGAATTGACTATGAGGAAACATTTGCACCAGTAGCTCGATTAGAATCCATTCGCATGCTTCTTGCTTTTGCATGTCACAAAGATTTCACTCTTTATCAAATGAATGTTAAAAGTGCATTTTTAAATGGATTTATTCAAGAAGAAGTCTACGTTGAACAACCACCCGGCTTTGCAAATCATAATTTTCCAAACCATGTATTCAAACTCAGAAAAGCTCTTTACGGCCTCAAACAAGCTCCTAGAGCTTGGTATGAACGGTTGAGCACATTCTTACTTTCAAATGGTTTCCCTATTGGAAAAGTCGATACTACTCTCTTTATCAAAACTAAAAAAACAAGACATACTTATTGTTCAAATTTATGTTGATGACATTATCTTTGGTGCAACAAATATTCAACTTTGTGAAGAATTTTCTAAAAACATGAGTATGGAATTTGAAATGAGTATGATAGGTGAACTTAAATTCTTTCTCGGACTTCAAATCAAACAAACATGTAATGACATATTCATAAATCAAAGTAAGTACATCTTAGATATGCTAAAGAAGTTCGAAATGAAAGATCTAAAACCAATGAACACTCCAACGAGCACTTCCATAAAGCTTGACAAGGATGAACAAGGCATTTCCATCGACATCACTAAATATCGAGGTATGATCGGATCCCTTCTTTATTTAATGCAAGTAGACCCGATATTATGTTTAGTGTATGTTTATGTGCTCATTTTCAATCTAATCCTAAGGAATCACACCTCAAAGCCGTTAAAAGAATTTTTAGATACCTTAGTGGGACTCAAAACTTAGGACTTTGGTATCCAAAATGTACTCACCTTGATCTACTTACTTACTCGGATGCCGATTGGGCCGATTGTCAAGTTGATCGGAAAAGCACTAGTGGTACCTATCATTCCCTCAGTTTTGCTTTAGTATCATGGTTCAGTAAGAAACAAAACTCCATGGCCTTATCTACGGCCGAGGCCGAATACATTTCCGCCGCTAGTTGTTGTGTTCAAGTGCTTTGGATGAAACAAACTCTTAGTGACTATCATTTATCCTATGATCGTATTCCTGTCATGTGTGACAATACAAGTGCTATTAATCTATCCAAAAATCCCGTCTTACACTCTCGAACGAAACATAATGAGATTCGACATCATTTTCTAAGAGACCATGTTCAAAACGGTGATATTTCACTTGAATTTGTTGATAGCGAACACCAATTAGCTGATATTTTCACCAAACCTCTTGCACTCGATCGATTTTGCTTTATTAGAAGAGGTTTAGGTCTAATCAATGAAAATGAAATATATGTTTAAATTCATGGGACTCTTATAGGCTTCATATTCATCTTCAGCTGAACCAGACAGAGAATCGGACGTTCGGATCAGAACCGGATAGTCCCAGTTTGCCTCAGTCTGCTGAACCGGACATCCGGACTTCCGGATGCGCATATCTGAGGAGTCTAAATTCGCGATTAAACCTCATCCTCTTCAATTTTTCTTTCACTTTTCACTTTCTTCCTCAAATTCTCTCCCTATATCTCTTCTCCATAGAGTAACCTCACACCTCAAACCTTCAATTACTCTTAGATTTTACAAAACCCATCACTTCTACATTTCAATTTCTCACAAAACTTCATTTTTCATATCCAAATCTCCAATTTTCCCAAAAGTTATTTAAAACCCTAAAACAACAAATCATCTCACATGGCAACTACAAGAAGCAAGGGAAAACGTCTCAAAAGCATGGTACGACGCTCTCCTCCACCTTCTTCCGACGAGGACATGGATTTTGAACCCGAGGTGCCGGTCAACCCTTTTGCAAAATCACCCATTCTACTTGGTAAGAATGTTAATTTTGCCGATTTTACCTTTGATGCACTCTCTTTTCACATTGAAGAAACTTTTGAAAATATGGGTTGGATTTCCATCGCTACATTAGAGGAAAATGCATATCCCCGCCTTATGCAAATATTTTATCATGACATAGCAATTTCACCTTCAAATGAAATCTCACGTTTTATCAAAAATAAATGCATTGTTATCAACCATACACTCATTCGTGATATCTTAGAACTTGAAGAATGTAGTACTCAAATATTTTCACACAAAACTCATCCAAAACTTGATGGTTACGCTCCTACCGATGCTTGTCGTCGTGTCACCGGGAATTTTTTTGAAAATATCACCAAAGTTAGTGCACATCAATTATCTCTTCCTTGCAAAGTTTTACATAACATTGTTGCAAATGTCATTGTTCCCCGAAAAGGCCAACGAGATGAAGTAAGTGCTTTTGATATCTTCCTTCTCGATTCATTTCTCGTCCGTAGGAAACTCGACTTTCCAACGAGATGAAGTAATAGGTCTTATGAAACTTATTCACTCCTCACGAGCTATCAAGGCCTTACCATATGGCATGCTTCTTACCAAAATTTTCAAACATTTTAACATTGCATTAGATGATGAGGCATTCATATCACCAAAACTCACCAACACCATCAAGATTCAAACACTTAAACGCATGAAAATAGTAAAAGAACACGGTCAATGGGTGGCACACACAAAAGGGTTTGACCCCACTTCGGGTCCATCTACTCTTTCCTTTGACGGTGACGAAGATGAAGAAGATGATACTGATATACCACCAGATCCACAACATGCTCCTAGTACCCATTCCTCATCCGGTGGCTTCACATTTACCGAAGATCACTACAACATATTAAACGGTCGCATTGATTCTCTTGCCTCCACGGTTGACGGTCTTAGCGGAATGCTTCAACGCATACTTACTCAACAGGAAATCATGCAAGCTCAGCAGAACGCTTTCTACGCTCACTTTTACGCCCAGTTTCCTCCTCCTCCTCCAGAATCTTAGTTCTGGATCCTTTCGGGTTTAGCTTGCTTTTATCTTTCATGTTTTTGTTACGTTGAACTCTCTGCTCTACTTTCTTTATGTTAAGAATTTCGGTTTCAATTATGATTATGTTTTTGCTTATGATTCTCCATGCTTTATCTTTTTGTTTATGCCAAAAGGGGGAAAACATATAAGAAATGATTTGAACTAAATTGATGATATACATATTAAATATGGGAACTCTTGATCTATAAAACATAGGGGGAACAAAATTGTAATTTTGAACTATTGATCTATAAAACATAGGGGGAACAAAATTGCAATTTTGAACTATATGATATACCTTTTCCATTACAAATCATTTATTGTTTGTCATAATCAAAAATGGGGAAATTGTTGACCTGTGGTCATACCATATGTTTTGATTATAACAAACAACTCATGTTTATCTCTAACATTATCTTTAAATTGACATGTTGGCAAATTGAGTCTAAACAATTGAATGAGAAGTTGTCAAGGAAGCTCAAACAAAGATTGATCAAGCTCTTATGGGGGAAAAGCTTTACATCTCAAATCAAGCACTCGCATCAAAATTATCAAAGATATTGTATCTAGACTTCTTATGACTTGATTGTAAAGGTAAAGCATTTTTAATTCTTAGCAATGACACTTCGAGCTCAAGAAATGGTCTTCTCGCACTTAACACAAGTTACGAGATAAAAACGTTTGCACAAAATTATTCTTCAAATGAAAGTTTTTCCAAACATATTTCTTATAAACTATCAAGACAAACTTATATTGAAAAATCGGGAAAAACATTATTTGCAGACCAAAATACAAAGAAAAAGAATATTTTGTCATTCGGGCGTCCGGATGGTGAACTGGACGTCCGATTCATCAGCAACGGTAACTTTTTTGATCGTTCTAACAAAAGTGGCTCTAACGGTAAGTTGGTCATCCGGTTCTGAACCGGACGTCCGGTTGGACAGAGACTTTGACGTTTTTAAACTATTATAAATACCAACTCATCTACCATTTAATATGAAACCTTTGAGCATTAAATTTGATACTACATGAGTCTACATTTGCTCTTACATACTTTTCTCTTGAAAAATCTTTGATCAAAAACTAATTCTTGAAAATCATTCTTTCATCAAAGATTTATACACAAAACACTTGAGCTTCATTCATTACTATCCATTAAAGTGTTTGCCTACTTCTCCTCTTACACTCGACTTTGTACTCATCATTAGTTAAGAAGAGAAGTTTTTTACTTGTAATATTCATTTGTGAATTGTGGGTCATGTTGAGGTCCCGGAAAGCTCAACATTGTAAAGGGATCGGTGCTCTTTGGTTGTAAGTCACTGGAAGCGTTGTAAAAGGTTGGATTGCACCACAAGTCAATCAACATAGTGAAAAAGGCTTTGCTCGTGACGGAGAGCTTGGTAACGGGGGACGTAGATATTGCGTTGGATCGAACCTCCATATCATATCGTTTGCATTCTCTAACTCTTTTACTTAACGCTATTACTTTGTGCAAACTTATTTCCTTTACATACGTGTCTATTTGCATTTATATTGGTTTATTATCATTTGTGTGAACATTAGTTTTTAAATCTTATATTATTATCGAAAAAGTTTTAAAAACCAATTCACCCCCTCTTGGTTAGCCAATCTTGAGCTTTCAATCTCTTCTCAATATTGGTATCAACGCCAGAGAGAGGGGGATGAAAACAATCAATTATTCTTTTGATTGGGTTATCAGTTTTGATATGGCTTGGCATCATGGTTCTTCCTACTCATTGGACAGGTGATTCGGTTGATAATCAAGAAGGTATGAAAGTTAATAAAATGTCTGAGCCCAAAAAAAGGATTCAAAGTTCAGGAATTACGAGTCATAGCGTTGTTTAAGGTGTTGTTATGTTATGTCTAGTAAGTTGGAGAGTACAATATTGAATGGTACTAAAATTGAAATCGAAAATAAAGTCTTGTTTATTCTAGTGCTTGATCATGTTCAATACTATATATGAAAAATGCAATTTGTATTCTTTAAATACTGACGACAACATGCTTCATCGAATTCATTTATAAATATGATAAATCTTGAGCGGTTCTCGCAATAGGGTAAGAGATGGAGACATTGGGAAATATGCTTTTTGAAGCAGCAGCTAAAAGAAATGTGAATTCTTTGAAGAAGCTGCTTCAAGAAGATCCAATAATTCTTGATATAGTTATAGTTGATAGAAGGAAACAATTGGAAATGACCGGTTGACATGGCTATTTATCCACTTTGGCATTTGACTACTTAAAAAAAAAAAGAAAATTGAGAATTTATGAGCAAAACCCAAAATACCCTCATTTCTCCCTCACACACGATCGAAAATAAAGAGAAAAATAAAAAAACCTCAGTCGTGATCCAGTCGACCAAACCACGACTCATAGTCGGCAACCCAACCACCAATAACCAGTCACCGACGAAGTGGTCTTCAACAATGTACGTTTTTTGTTGCTATTATGATTTTGATTTTTCTTGAATAGTATAGTTTGAATTTAACATTTAAAATAGATTATTTATAGATATTGAGTAGTAGTAGCGGCTCTTTTTTTGGGTAGGGGGAGGGGAGGAGGAAGATTAAGTTTTATGGCTGAAATGGCGATCTCCAGCCTTACATTGTCGTCAACGGTTAACTGTCAGTCCAAACTGTTTTTTTGTTTTTTTAAGAATCGGGTTAACAAGCTGGGCCGATTGTAACTGTCGGCCATCGGCCAAGTCGACTATTTTAACAGTCTGGGCCGACTTGCCTAGACTGTTTTGTTTTTTTAATAGTAGGCCCGAATTATGGCTGAAATGACGATCTTTAGCCTTACATCGTCGCCGACTGTTAATAGTCGGCATAGACTGTTTTTTTAAGAGTCGAGTTAAAATTTAGGCCGATTGTAACTGTCTGCCCGCTGACTGTTTTAACAATCTTGGCCAACTTACCCAGACTATTTTGTTTTTTTATTTTTTTAACAGTCGGCCCAAATTATGGCTGAAATGACGATCTCTAGCCTTACATCATCGTCGATTGTTAACTGTCAGCCCAAACTGTGTTGTTTTTAAGAGTCGGGTTAACAGTCTGGGCCGACTTGCCAGACTACTTTGTTTTTTTAACAGTCGGCCCAAAACAGTCTGGGCCGACTATTAAATGATCTGAGCCGACTGCTACGATTAGCCCATACTGTTTTTTTAACAGTCGGCCTAAAACAGACTGGTCCAACTGTTATGGTCGGCCCGTAACTGTTTTACTTTTTTTTTTAAAAAAATTATTAATTATTTAATTTTTACAATTTTCAATAATAAAAAATTATGTATTTAATTTTTGCTTTTTATTTTGTTCTTCAATTTTTTTTTTCCTTTTGTTGGAGAAAAAATGAAGTATGACAGGATACTTACACGGTTAATTCACACGATAATCCCGTTTCAGTATCTGATACTCACAAGGTCGAAGAATACATTTTCGCTCATAATCACCCGACAGGATATGGAATGTTCTTGATTGCTAATACAACAGGTCTCATTGCATCACTCAATATCATATTATTGTTGATGAGTGGTTTACCTTTAAGGAGTAGAATATTTATGTGGATTTTGATGGTGATCACTTGGATTGCAATTACAGAAGTTGCATTGATTTATCTCTTCTCAATATCCGTATCAAAACCAGAGAAAGTGGGAGGAAAAAATCAATTATTCTTTTGATTGGGTTATCAGTTTTGATATGGCTTGGCTTCATGATTCTTCCTACTCTTTGGACACATGATTCGGTTGATAATCAAGATGGTATGGAAGTTAATAAAATGCCTGAGCTCGAAAAAAAGGAATCAGGGTTCAGGAATTACGAATCATAGCGCTGTTTAAGGTGTTGTTATGTCTAGTAAGTTGGAGAGTACAATATTGAATGGTACTAAAATTGAAATCGAAAATAAAGTCTAGTGTTTGATCATGTTCAATACTATAGAAGAAAAAATGCAATTTGTATTCTTTAAATACTGACTGACAACATGCTTCATCGAATTCATTTATAAATATGATAAATCTTGAGAGGTTTTCGCAATAGGGTAGGAGATGGAGACATTGGAAAATATGCTTTTTGAAGCAGTAGTTAAAGGAAATGTGAATTCTTCTAAGAAGTTTCTTCAAGAAGATCCAATAATTCTTGATAGAGTTATAGTTAATAGGAGGAAATAAGTGGAAATAACCGTTTGACCTGGCCATTTATCCACTTTGGCATTTGACCACTTAAAAAAAAAAGAAAATTGAGAATTTAAGAGTAAAAGCCAAAAATACCCTCATTTCTCCTTCACACACGACCGAAAACGGAGAAAAAAGAAAAAAATCTCAGTCGGGATCCGGTCGACCAAACCACGGCCCATAGTCGGCAACCCAATAACAAGTCACCGACGAAGTGATCTTTAACAAGGTTAGTTTTTTTGTTGTGATTATGATTTTGATTTTTCTAGAATAGTATAGTTTGAATTTAACATTTAAAATAGCTTATTTGTTGATTATTTGGTAGATATTGAGTAGTATTAGCGATTTGGAGGGGGGATTAAGTTTTATGGTTGGAATGATGATCTCCAGCCTTACATCGTCGTCAACTGTTAACTGTCGGCCCAAACTATTTTTTTAAAGAATCGGGTTAACAGTTTGGGCTGATTGTAACTGTCGGCCCAACCGACTGTTTTAACAGTCAGGGCCGACTTGTCTAGACTGTTTTTTTTAATAGTCACCCCGAATTATGGCTGAAATGACTATCTCCAGCCTTACATCGTCGTTGACTGTTAACTGTCGGCCTAGACTGTTTTTTTTTTTAATTTCAGGAAACATGTATACCAAGGAATGCAAGAAGTAAAAAAATTTGAGTAACTTGGGTAGTATAGATAGGGTAGTTTAGTTTCATGTATTTTATTTCATTGACTTTATTTGTATGGTTTTGTCACAAAATGCCATAGGGGGAGATTGTTTGTCCAACGTTGTAATTGGCATGTTTGTGAACAAAAAAAAAGTCTTAATTGAACACTTGTAAAAAGTCAGGGACTTGGATGCAATTTTGTATAGATGAGTTAGGTTAGGGTTAAAGGCTGAAAACAAGGAAAACTTGGTGCCGGAATTTCGCTAGCTCGCCTGACTCACGCTCGAGCGCGAGAAACAGAAGACTCATTGCCTGCCATTCGAATCGAACCCTCGCTCGAGTGACATATTTATGCGGCCAGACATAATTCGTGATTTTGAAGAGTTTTACATGACCCATAACACCTAAGCGTCTACAACTATAAATACAGATGTCTGGGACGAATTTCATGAGGTTGTTTCGTTGTACTTTCATTACTTAACACATCCATATTATATTTTGAGAGATCCAAGAGAAAAATTCTTTGGTGAAAACAAACATATTATTCTTGTGATCCGGCTAGGGGTGGGCATTGGGTCGGGTCGGGCCGATTTGGCCCAAAATCGACCCGACCCGATACATTTGGTTTTGGGCTCTTTTCACGACCTGACCCGGTTACTAACCTAAACCGACCCAACCCGAATAGGGGCGGGTTGGGTCCAATAGTATTTTTTTAAACATTAAAAAGCAAATGTCCCAATAGGTGGCAGGAAGAAAGGTGAAGGAGAAAATAATCAGATACAAAAGTTAACTTTGCTAAGGAATGCATTGTATTCAACTTCGAATCATTTCATTTGAACATGAATACAAGTGTTGTATAGCAGCTAGGAACTCTTTTTCCACCATAATAAACAGAAATCTTGAAGCCAATTTTCAGAAACATAGGGTCATATGAATAAACAAAAATATTCTGTTATTGGGTAAGACCAAGAAATTGGATTGAATCCAAAGAGTAAAACTATATTATATGTACACACACAACCCAACATCACCACGACTTGAAAAAGCCATTTAAGCTGATAGGAATCTGCTCGAATATGATAATACATGAATAAATTTTGGGGTTTTTGTTAGAATCCATAATTCACATAGACGCCATCGGGACTTTCTCTTCCAACTCGGCATTATAGCATAAACCACTTACACACCCACTTCAGTGCAAATGTGCATAGACATGATTTCTTCTCTAGTTTATGTGCAAATGGGATGTACTTAAAAATTTCACCATGGCCCTAAAAAATTATTCAAACATTCCTGATCTTGATGCTTCTTTTCTTCTAAAATGGAAGGCCAAAGCTACTCAAAAAAAAAAAAAAAAGTAAGAGTAAATATATAGGTCTGTAAACAAAAACAATGAAACAAACCACCATGTAAAGTAAATAATTTCAAAAAAATGTAGAGAGAGCGAGAGGACTTACCAATGTCCTTCGAGGTCAAATCTGGGAGAGAAGAAGAGGCGAGAAGAAGAATGGTTAATAGGGCATCCTGGTTTTGAAAAATATCAGTCCTAGATCCGACAACCTGGTTTTGAAAAATATCAGAGGTTCTAATCTAAAACACCTGACTTCCTTAACACTTTTATGAAGGGATTTAAGCGTAGGAAGAAGAACGAGAATATGTGATTCCTAGGCATCCACTTAGAAGAGACGTGTGTAGAAGATCGTGAGACTGAGACGACATATCTTGGCAGAAGATTGTGAGTCTGTAAGTATAGCAAATCTTGGAAGCTACAGGAGGTATATCAGGAGGTCTAGTAGGGTTAGCTGGACAGTATCTACAGTAGCAGATCGTAAGACTGGAATGAGCAGCAGATCTTGGAGTTGCAGGGTTTACAACAGCTAGTGGAACTAGTTTGAAATTGAATTGTAACCCACATTGTCTATAGTGGAGGTAACTAGTTTGGTCCCGGAGTTTTTACCGAGTTGGGTTTCTCTGTCATCAAACTTTGTGTTATTTATTGTTTTCCAATTATTACAACTGCGGTAATTCAACTTATGGAAATTGGATTGTATGCTTAACCATCTAGAAACTATTTTAAAGTGACTTATTGCTTTAATTAGCGTAATTCCACACGTAAGGTCGAACTAACTTATAATCTAGATCAATCTAACGGCATCTAGTGAACTCACAGTAATGACTGCCTATGAATTTCACATCACTCGTGGAGCGCCTGCATTGTCTATTTATAAGTTCGGACCACCTTCTCTTATAAATTGATTTAAAAGATACGCTATATGTGGAGTGCTCTTAGTATACTAGCATTGAATTAAGCCTAGCCATGGAATAATGTTATTTATCACCACTGTCCTATGTAATAGAGGGACCGCTACTACATTGTCTAATGTATAAAAACGCATCACAACTTCATTGAACAATGTGGTAGTGACATAGATCATGATGAACATTGATAGTGATAAATAGCATTACTCCATTACTCGTAAGTATTAATCATGGGATCAGTTGATCAACTCTTCACTTACTTGTTTTTTCCTTCGTGGTTTGTTCTTGTTACATTTGTTGACTAATGTTACAATGAGTCATAATTTATAATCCACCAAATTGAATAAACCACGGGGATAATGGTAGAATACTAGTAGTACTTGTGGAAAATTTTATTTCACTAACTCTGGATGAAATACACATTTCATTAGCACATCTTTATGCTTAAAAGATAAACACTCACGATATATAGAAATACTTTTACCACAAGAATTTCATTCACCCTTCAGAAATTAGAAGCTAACATCATCTGAGTCTACACCTATGGCTTATGCATATTAGTTGGAGAATATCAACACAATTCATAAAAAAGTTACATTTTTACCTAGCAGATGGAACTAAGGAGCCATTAGAAAGGTCGGGGCTTTCGATGTCAAGAAAGCTCGTTAAAAGTGTTTTCCTCGAAGACTGTGCTTTTGAACTCCCCGATGAACTTAATTTACTGGTCCCTTTCTCAATCTTGATTGCATCTTGTATTGCCAATATAATTTCCTGCATCCTTGGTCTGGAGGAGCCGTGTTGTTCAACGCATTGTATTGCGACCTCTGCTATTCTCCATATGGATTCAATTTTAACCCTCCCGGCTAGTCTAGGGTCGATAATGCTAATCACATCTCCTTTGCGAATCAATGACCTTGCCTACAAAAGAATACCAAACGATCGGATTTATTGGTTTGATTTGAGGCTTGAGAGTGAGAGAGCTTAATCTTATCATTCATGTCAACCAAACTTATGAAGCAGGACTTATATTATATTATCATCTTATATTATAAAATATAATTGTCACGTTCAAAATCATACCCAGTGAACAATGCTCCAATCAGCGCCATATTCCTCTAATGAGACAGGCTTTCTTCCTGAGATTAGTTCCAAAAGAACAACTCCAAAACTATAAACATCACTCTTTTCCGTCAATTGTTGATTCGCGTAGTACCTAGTTTGGATAGGATGAGAATTAGTTTCAAGAAGCGGCGCACTTGCATACATGTAAGGTATGATAAATATGGCTTACTCTGGGTCGAGGTATCCTACTGTTCCTCGCGCCGCACTTGATATATGTGTCAAGTCTTCTTCAGCTTGCCTTGACAGTCCAAAATCCGATACTTTTGCTCTCATATTGATATCTAGGAGGATGTTGCTTGTTTTCACATCTCGGTGAATGATGCTAGGGTTGCATCCAGTGTGCAAGTATTCCAAGCCTGCCGAAGTATAAAATCTTTAGATCTTATTGGATAGTATTGATGAAAAAAAAGAAGCTAAAATCTTGTTCATTATAATATCATATCCAGTCGAGTATTAAAGAGGATATCAATGCACGAAGAGAAAAGCTCAAAATCAACCTTTAGCTGCATCTGCGGCAATATGAAGACGTGCTAACCAGTCTAAGTTCTTCTGGTTGCCAGAATCTGTGAGCAAGTTTATTTCTGTTATTTTCTGATTATTCTCTAAAGATGTAACGATAAAAACGGATTACTTAATGGATAGCACGAGCACAAACCTAGTATGTGATCTCGTAAGGTCCCATTATGCATATATTCATAGACAAGCATGCGCTGATGCTCTTCCTCACAGTATCCAATTAGAGGAACCAAGTTTCTGTGATGGATTCTTGATAGGAGAGCAACCTGTAAGTACATATTTCTATTTAGAGAGCATAGTAAATTCACTTATTCACTTTCTCATTGTGTTTATAGTAAGTTCATTACATTGTTTTCTTTCGGCTTAATGTTTAAGTACCTCAGTAACAAATTGTTTGGTCCCATGACTAGATGAATCGGCCATGATTTTTACTGCTACTTCCTTTCCATCCTTAATTTTTCCATAATAAACTGGTCCAAAACTCCCTTTACCGATTTTTCTGGAATAATTATTTGTAGCTTCTTGGATCTCTGCTACGGGAATATAGTATGCTACACCTTCCTCCATTAAAGTTCCACCTCGTGCTAGTGAATATCCTGTCAAAGGCTTGGTGCTGCTTCGCAAAGAACTGCCTGAGGTGCAGAAGAGAAGTGCTGTATTGCAGGTATGAATTGTAATATGACGTATAGGAATCAAAATGTAAATTCAAATACCTTTTCTATCGCTCTTTGAATTTGTGTTTTTCCTATAATTATGTATTAGTAGTATGCTTGCGATGGATAAAACAATAAGTATAGCTACCACTCCAAACGAAGTTCCCAGTAGTATTTTGTTACGCGTCTTCTGGTTGTTCCCTTGCCTAAGATGAGAATTACCTGCATACCTGCATGAGAAAAGACAGAACTTTCCTTTATTGTGCTCAAACTTACCATGAAAAGACTGATCGAGTTCAAATTTAGGAATCTTCACTCTTGTGCAACGTAGATGCATCATATCTAGTACGAAATGTCTACACCTAATTATTCGCACATGCGATATTGCTGTATGGTCTACATTGTCTAGTGAAGTCATTGTGTTCATGGATAGGAGAACATAGTCAGCATTTGAATTATAAGCGTACTTACTTGAAAATAATCTTTCCTGTCAACAGCGATGAAGGTATATCCCCAGACAGAGAGTTATTCTGTACATACCTGCCAAAAATTGATAAACAAATGCATTTTTCAACACACACACACAAAATAGCTCGAACGAAGCAAATTAGCACACGTCGCTGCACATAAAAAGAAAAAAATTCAGCCACATCACCACATACAGTTCTTGTAAGTTTGGCAAACTAGCAAGGTACGAGGGTAATGGACCAGTCAGCTTGTTGTTTTCTAGATGCCTGCACATTTATCGGTTAGTCACAAAACTGGATTCTTTATACTCGTTAAATGGAAGTCGTGTGGATGAAGAGCTTACAGTATTTTCAAATTGACAAGATTACTCATGTCGGGGATTGGACCATCGAGTGAGTTTCCATCCAACCACCTGTACAATTGAAACAAGTGAACAGAATAAAGGGCTGACAGTTCAGTTATCACGTTCAGTTCTTGCTATTCTCAAACTTACAACTCCGTCAATTCTTCCATGTTCTTGAGCTCTGATGGGATTGCACCATTCAAGTTCTTACCTGAGAGGACACTGTTCAAATAAGTTAGGATTATGATTTTGCCACATTCTTTCTAAGTTCAAATAGATAAGACTAAGGGCGATGTTATTGCGGATTCTATCTGTTTATTACATTATTGATCCATATCGTTAATGACATTAGTGTTCATTGACAAGGTTTAGCTACTCACATTTTTGTAATTCTTGGTGGTGTAGTAGTGCTACAAGTCACCCATTCCCAATTTGTCGGTATACAAGGATCGCCACCTTCCTCTGTCCAATCACTTTCCACAGACATAGAGTGTAGGGCACTGAGATTATTCACTTCAATATGAAAATGTAGTAGTCGTCAGTAAATTGAGGAGATTAAGGATAGCTACTTATGATAAGATCCATTGTGGGACACCATATGCTTACCATCTCGTTCATCTGTCTTGGCACCAATCTGCACATATCGGCTAATTTCAATTGCATTCAGCAGTGGTCCTCTAGCAGAATCCCGTGTTTTCACAAAGGCAAATGATAGCACAAATTCCAATGTTACATTCATATAGCTCGGTTCATACAATGTATAACTTCCATTTGCATTTTCAGCTATATTAACTACAGCATTGCTGTAATCAAGCGAGTAAGGTTGCTCCATCTTAAATTTTCGGGTTTCATTTGCTCCCAAATCTTCAATCTCGGCAAAGTATGCATAAGCTCGAGCATTAGCTGGAAAATCCTCTAGATTTAACCTGTAACTGAGACTTCCTTTAGTGCCAACAACTGCAGTTTGCATCACTTTAACAGGCGGATATTCTCTTGTGTTTACATTTATGTTTTTTGTTGTGTTGATCCTCTCTGTTCCAGGCGCCACCCCGACCAGATAATTAGGCCTTCGATCGAGATCAGAATCCCATATGCGATCATAAGGATCATCAGGGTACCTGAGAGAAATCTTTATTAGATGACATTGCCATAACAGAATGTAAAACAGGTGAACAAATTATCCTATGTTGACAACTCAAAATATTTTTCATCGTATTGCCTAGGCATGTCTAATACTGTGGACAGAAGATTACCTTATGGGATCTGTGCTTGGAGCCCCAAAATTTACTCTTTGTGCTAATTTTAAGTAAAAATCATCTTCATAATCAGTCGCGTACATTGACAGGTTTAATGGCCGCATCTCGAGAGTGGATATAAACGGAGAACCTGTCGTTGCACAGCACAAGCACACATCGATTGATTGAGAGGGCGCTCTAATGATCATTTCTTTCACATACACTCTCGAATCTTCTGTAACTGTTACTGTCGACCACTTTGTCGCGTCCAGGTAAAGCTGAAATTTCGGGTACACGCCCCCTGTTGCAGAACTTCCATATAGAAATGTTGCTCGAACAATATATCGCCTTCGTTCTTCAGTTTTTAGAGTGTAACAGTACTTCTTGCTATCTATCGGAAAGTCTCTTCGCGTCTGATACTGCGGTGAGTTACCATTTGTATTTTCGACTTTCACTGATTTGCCTTGGCTTATGATTCCAGTGTCTGAAATCCATGCCAAGCCTGTATTCTGATCAGTGTAATTACCTGTGCCTCCACAGTCTATACTGATGAACTCTGCAAAATCAAATTACCTTAATCCTTAATCTACAAAAACTATGCTATCATCATAGAAGTGACGAAGTTGTCATCTTTCGTTAAACTCTAATCCCTGAGATTAGACAGTACTCGACACTATAATAGAAGAAGAAACTATACTATCTATTCCTACCAAGTACTGTGTACCATTCGGATCTAAAGAATAACATACCTGAAACTTGGCATAAAACTGATGAAGCTAGGCAGAGAAATGAAACAACAAATTTCAAAACAAAACCCATAGAAGATTTGAAGAAGAGAATTTGCCTTTTTTTCCTATATAATTACTTAAGTGAATGAGGAGATGAGCCTTTAATTGAGCTTAACGTGTCAGCTTTCATTCACTTAACTATCACTTTTTTTCTGATTGATTAGTTTGTGAAATGGTTCAGTTTTTCTTTGATTTTGAAGCCTACTTTTTCCCTATTAAAAAAGTGATTCAGTTTCATTTTCAGGTTCATCTTTTCTTGCTTTGGAAAAGAATATTAGCATATGACAGCATTTTACTGTAAAAGTAAGGATTTTGCATTCTTTGTTTGTTTGCTTTTGAAGGCCTAAATAGGGGATGATACATGGAAATTGTATGAATGCTGCCATTTTTAGTGGGGTCATAAGAAATTGAGATAGGTCAAGAATGAATAGGATGTGTTTGGTTTATTTCTAGAATGAGATGAATGATTATTTTCCCATCCCACTTTATTTCGGTTTTGTATCGAACCCATTTGAATGGCAAGTCGTTCGCTCTTTACTTCACTTGTCGGCCAAATTCATTTTCTTTCTACTCGAAAACACGACACCAAGATCACAAAATGTCATTCCATAATTATGAAAAATATTTTATGAGCATAATTTAGTGGGATCAAGGTTCTAAAAAGGCTCGACTAGGCAACGAGGTAAAGCCTCAAATTTTACGAACCTCCCAATTTTAATATTTATAAACCTTATAAAATTATTAATAATAATTCATTTTATTTAGGGCATGTTCTGTAAAGATTAAAATTGGATTAAAATTGAAAAATTAGTCGTTATTGTTGACTTTTATTAGACGAGTGAGACCCAATAACGACTATATTTTCAATTCTAATTGAATTTTAAGTCGTACCGAACAGACTTTTAATCAATTTATTTAACTTTAAAGAATGCAAAATAAAAGTTGCGCTCATTTTGGTGCCTAGTCTCTTGTAACTCCTGCATTCGTCGCATAGCCCCAACATTATATGTGGTGTTGATTGTCTTCTTCAGATTTTTCAAATATGTGGACGTCTTTCTCACGTTTCGCCTTTCAGAACACTGAACGAGATAGATGAGACAACTAGTTGACCGTAAAAAATTATTTATTAATATTAATATATATTAGTGCAAGCGTGTCAAGCTCACTCACACGTGTTGGAGATCATTGCTGGCGAACAATTAAATAATTTGTAATGCAGGAAGAGATTTTAGGCCATGCAAAAGCATCTTTGAAAAGAATAATTATCGCTTTTGCTTTAATTTCCTTTTGCTTTTGACAAACACGAAATCTCTTTTATTGTGTCTCTGGACCAACTTGTCTTTCACTTTTTAAGGCTTAAAAAGCAAGCTGTTGAATTAAATGTCTCGTGAATCTACAAGGACCGTCGAAAATTTTAGATCGGACTGAGTTGGATATGATTAGAGCCGTAAATTAGACTATATTAATCGACTTGGGTAGGTGGTCCATTCCAAGCTATCCTTGGCCAGGTGCGACCCACCCATATTGGGTTGTGAGTGTGGTGTAACTTAAAATTTTGATAAAAATTTAAATCAAAGTTAATAATTAATTTTAAGTACATATTTTATAAAATTTACAACTTTTAAATCACGTATTTCATCAACTTTTGTTAAAATTTTCTAAAAATCAGATTTTTAGCTACATCAAACAAGAGTTCTTATAGGATGGGTGTTACGGATCACACTATTTTTAGGGATAAATTTTGATGGGTTTTATTTATTTATGGCCCTTTTACAACCATATGGGCCATATATGGGCCGTTCCCTGTAGTCGGCCCATATATGGGCCGACAGGTTTACCTTTGTAAGGCAAGACATGATATAGATGTGATAGATTTGACACGATAGATTAATGTATTTCTCTTGTAAGTGTAGTATCGTTGGTGTTTAGCATCAGTTTAAGTGATAATGGAATCCTCATTATCCAATGAAGTTGAGATGTATTTTAATTTATTGAACAATGAAGCAGTGAATCCTATTACCATTGAGATTGGTACTAAGAATCTATGGTGCTACACATGCTCGTAAAATTTAGTTTTGTTGAAAAAAAAAATATGTGACAAAGAAACCTAAAATCACCAAGTCGGATTCCATAAGGTAATTTTAAGTATTTCTCTTGCAATATAAAGTTTGGGGCTTAATTGCACAAAACATTCCTACATTTCAATTTTTTGTATTTTTACCCATATTTTAACGTTTAATTACGGAAAACGTCAATTTCACATATTTTAACATAAAATGACCAATACACCCTCCTATATAAATAAAACAAAAAAAAATAAAGAATAAATTGCAATCTTGCTCCTAAACTTTTTTAAAAATGCAAATGACTCCAAAATTTATGAAAATATTAAAAATAACAATGCTTGAAACTTTCCCTATCTCGGAGGACAATTTTTTTCTGAGAAAAATGCTTATATTGAAACAACTAGAGTTGGATATTACACGCGATTCTTCACCTTCGTTGACATCTCTTGAACACTTGGAATATCTCGAAGAACTAGAATACCAAAGAGAGATCAAAAAAGTTTCTGATGTCATGAAGAACGCGTATTGCCAAGTCGCAGTGAAGTACACAATGAAGTATTTGAGAAATGAAGATGGGGATGGGGGCAAATTTTGTGACACAGTGAAAAGCAGTGTTCTAAATGGCGCGTTTAGGCGGTCGCCTAGGCACACCTTAGCGTGAGGCGTGACCAAAACGTCAAGCCAAGTGTGTTAGCTTCTTATTTAGAGGTCAACGACAATTGTTGACCGCTAAAGCGCGCCTAGACACAATTATGCTCGCCAAGGCGCACATTACCCTTTTTTTTATACAATTCTTTGAAGTTAAAAATTATAAAGAAATTGGAGTTCTTTTGATGGGGTAAATATTAAATTATTAATTAGGCTGTTACATCTTATTTACTGATGAGTGATGAATAATTACTTGAATATGTTTTGCTTCATTAAATGTACTTTTTTTTTTGTAGATACACACAAAGAAACGGAATAGACTTGACACTACCAGGATGAACAATCTTGTCTATGTCCAATTTAATGCAAGGTTGGCAAACAAGAAGAGGATGAAGGGCAAAATAAAGACTTTATTAGCTGGTGATGCAATTAATGCACAATCTTGGATAGTAGAGGGTTGTGATGATGAGGAGTATGATGGGGTGGAAATGATATAAGGGAGCCCGACGAAGAGGATTTTATATCAAAAGATACGGATGATGAATTAGATGAAGAAGAGGTTATTGAATTGAAGTTCCAATAAATAGTTAGATAAAATTTAAGTTACTATGCTATTTAGTATTTAAATTTGAAACTTATATTTTTGTTGGAAACTTTGAAAAAAATGTATAAAGTTCCTATAAATCTATTTTAAATGTTTAATAAATATTATTTTTAATTGATTAAAAATTAAAATAATATTAAAATAAGAAAATGCATTTTTACGCATTTTTAAGCATATGTCTCGCATAGCCCATAGCTCAGCCTCCACGCATCGGCACACATTACGCCTTTTAGAACCTTGGGTGAAAAGTGTGTGGACCGTAGGGTAAGGAAAATGGAGAAGGAGGTCGAGAAGAGAGGGTTGGGTTTGGACGAGCTGTTTGACTAGAGGCTTAAGATGGAGGTTGCATCACAGGACCATGGTGTTCGTGATAGGGCGGCAAAGAAAAATAAGGAAGTTAACGCAGTCGAGGCACTTAGGGCTTATTTGAAAGAAGAAAGGGAGGGATGGGGGCCTTCGTTTCTTGAGTTGGTTGTTGATAGATTGAAGAATGATGAGACACTAAAGAAGTTGCTCGGATCGGGGAATTTTGTGGGTCTTTGAGAAGATAAAGAAATCAATACTGAGAAAAAGATAGAGGGATGAAATCAGGGGAAAAAAAAAAGATGTTTAGAGAGCGTTATGGTGGGAGAGGGAGAAAAAAGGGAGGAAAATTTAAGAGGAAAAATAAACCAGAAATGAAAAATAAAGAGAGTTTTTTTTTGTTTTTTTTAATATTTTCATAAATTTTGGACTCATTTGCATTTTTTAAAAAGTTTAGAAGTAAAATTACAATTTATTCTTTATCTTTCTTTTCTTTTCTTTTTTGTTTTATTTATATAGGGGGTATATTTGTCATTTTATGTCAAAAATAGGTGAAAATGACGTTTTTCGTAATGAAATGTTGAAATAGAGGTGAAAATGCAAAAAAAAAAAGAAACGTATGGACGTTTTGCACACTACATGTTAAACGTATGAACGTTTTTTGCGATTAAACCTAAAGTTTGGTGTGGTTACAAAACTGCGAGAAAGCTAGAGAAATTATTATGTACAAGTTGTGCATAAAATAACAAAGGATTCTTAGCCTTCTAATTCTCTGTATAGATTTGTTACATTATGCTCCAATATGTTGTGGATAACATATTCAATATACGCATTCAAGCATGCCCTTAAACAGGCAAAAGTAGGTGATGTGATTTTAGAATAAATTTCATTTATTACCCTAATATTTCTTTGATTTGAAAGCAAGTGGGAGTGTATTGAATCTTCAAGGATTTCATTATAGAGAATGCATGACAAAGTCACAATTCTCTTAATTGGATGATAATAATTGGGCCACCTACAAAGTGGGAGTTCAAGAAGCCCGCTTTTAAGTAACACAATAGGCTATTTGTTGCGAAACATGATAGATTGACACATATAGCACCGAAATTACTCGGATAACTAACCTAGAAATCTCTTTTTAGGAATCTCTTTTTGACCTTTATTGTCACAATATTCCAGGAAAAAAGATGGGATCGAAATTTTTGTCAACCTCTCACTCTTAAATCAGCCTGTAAGAGAATGAGCAAAGCACATATAACCCACATAGAAAGCCTTTTACGAGCAATAATCGATCAATTTTGATACCTTTTACTGAACCTAACCTTCCCCAAGTTGCCCCATTAGTGAAAAGGGTCCCCAAGGCGAAGTGCCTTCTTTGATACCAATTGCAACAATCACTTTGAATAGAACTCAATTTTGAAAAATTTCGTATAAAATAAATAAAGATTTAATAAACTTTTTAATAAAGTAAAATACTTTAGGCCAAGAAATTTGTCCAATTTGGAGACCTTTTATATGAGACTTGAGATATTTAATAATGTATATAAGATATGTAGCTTGAGAATATTTACTCGATTCTAGTCGAGAAAAGTTACATGGAGTCGAGATTTTGTAACTCGAAATCTTGGTATTAAGACATTACAAAAGCCAAACTTGTAAAATTCTTTTAAGGTAACAAGCAAGGCTGAATGCACATAAGATGAGGGATACAAGAAAAGGTATCCTTTTCTTTTCTTGAAGGGGTGCAAAAGTTTCAATACTAAGCAACCTCTATTCATTTCTCCCTCTTTAAATCTCTCTCCAAAAAGCTCATTTTTTTTTTATTGTTTCTTTCTTTTGAAAACTAAGAAATAGGGCTGAAAATTAAATGTGGCAGAATCATACCCACAAATTTTCTTTTAGAGAATCTATTAAATCTCTTGAAACTGATATTCAACATGCCAACAACCTGTAAGTTCTTGAATGTGCTGTTTTTGTTGTTCTTGAATCACTTTGTGAAATAATGTGTAATTCAATTCATAGACCTAAAATTTGAGGAATTCATTGAACTGTGTTGTATCTTAAAAATGATTACAAGTTGTTGCTTTGATTCTGCTGTTGAATAAATACCAAATGGTAGTTGATTGAACAAAATTAGGTGGTGGAGCTTGTGGCACTCTTATAAAAGCTAAAATTGTTTAGCTTAAACGGTTAAAGAGGGACGAACTTATATGTCTTCGCATGCCCCTAACACGAATGCCAGATTCTTAAAAGCCCAACATGTACACAAATTTTCGTAAGTACGAGGTAATGAATCTTAAATTCACGATGTTTAACTACTTTGATAGAACATTGAACCATCTCATTTAAAAGGTTAAGCTGTTGAAGAGGTGACGGACTTATTTCTTTAAATTGCTTAAGATGGTTAGATATGCCTCAAGATGGGATTGTTTAGAAGAAGTTATATTTCTTTGATGAATGTTGAATATTGTTTCTAACTATGACACACACGTTTGCCAAATTGAAGACTTAATTAGTTCCTAAATTTCTCTCGTCCAGTCCTTCATTTAACGTTATTAGGATCTTACAGGGTAGCTGCTCTGCCCCGAGATTTGGCTGGGGATCGTGTTCAGATGAAACTATCTTACAGCCCTTTCGCACCATTCATGCGATTTTTGATAGAATGGATGAACTGGAGTTGTTTAGATACTTTACCGAGTTTTTTAGGCCTTCTTCACATCCTTGTATGCAGGGTATATAAGCTTTCAAGATTTAAATTTTCCGTTTTACATTTAATTCCAGGTTAATCTTAGCCCAAATGTGCTGCACGTACATAAACAAAATCACCAGAAATGCAACAGAACACTCACACAAGGGTGGGGCCGCACATTTTTTATTTTCTTTTTAAATACACGGTGGGACCCACTGTTGTCTCTGGTGAGATTCTGGTGATTTTTTTCGGTACAAATGGCTAAAGTCATCTTAGCCTAGGTCTGACAAAGCTTTTTAAGATTATAAGCTGGTAGGTTTCACGAAATGTGTGATTAAAAAGTGGATAAAAGTTGTGATTCCAATGAAATGTATGGTTAAAAATGAAGTTTGACCAGTTTATAATCTGAAAAAAGCTTTATCGAATAGGTTAGTTTCGTTTTCTAAATCGATGCCTTTGTACTCTTAGGTATATGTTGATGGAATGCCGACAGCATCTTCAGAAGAAAGAAAAGCTACTATTCAAGAATTCTACTGTCTGTATCTTGAAATTTCCATTTTCTAAGTCTAGACTTCAAAATTTTTTTGATACTTAGAGACTTGTGGAAATTGTTGCAGCTGTTATATTTCCTTCACTAAAGCAGCTTGAAGGCAATTTTATGGAATTGACGGAGGACAACTTGAAGAAAACTGACATTTTGAGCAGTAAAGGAGAGGAAGAAACTGTAAATTCTCGAATGGATTTTGAGAGAGAGGATGAATGTGGAATATGCATGGAAATGGGCTCGAAAGTTGTATTGCCTAATTGTGGACACTTGATGTGCATTGGTTGTTTTCACGACTGGTAAGGCCCTTCTTCATAGTTCATATGCAAATAAGTTCGTTTTCTATGGTAACAAATGCCCGTCGAGGGCATTGTTGGATTGTGTGGGACCTAATCATACTATACCTCTATGCTTTGATTGCGGAACATACATCTTTTGTACACATAAATATTTGAAATATGTATTAGGTCACTTTAATATTCATTGTAAACATTTAATTATTAGGGGATTGTTTTGTAAATTTTTCACTGTGCTCATTTTCTAATAGTATGGATTAGAACTTAATCGATAACACGCATATGTTTTTATCTCAGGTATGTACGATCCCAGTCATGCCCATTCTGTCGAGGAAGCTTAAAAAATGTGAGTTCCGAAGATTTGTGGATTCTAACTAGTAACTGTGACGTTGTAGATACTATTAGCCTTGCGAAAGAAAATTTAAGACGCTTCTATATTTATATCGAGAAGTTGCCACTTGTAGTATCGGACAACAATTTGTTGATGTACAATTATATGATATGAGTTATAACGAATCACATGTCTTGATCCCTCCTAGTAATATTGTACGCGATACCATTAACAATTATTCGCCCTAAAGCTGTATATATTTTAGTAAAATCATTTGATAACTAGTATATACACCACTTTAACTAGTATTTTATTTTTAAACGTGTAAATTTAGCATTATAATTCATGGTTTAAACTTATGAGGGACTTCTTGTATGCATATGTAACTCATGAAAGCAAATCTATAGCACTAGCGATTAATTAATGAAAATACACAAATTAGTCAATTCTATGACGTGTGTTGGGACGTAAAAGAGCCTAGTCGAGCCGACTCGCGAGTCGAAGCTTGCAATTGGTGTGTGGCCCAACAAAAAATTGACTCGGGCTTTTATGGTCCGAGCTGAGCCGAGCCAAGCTTGATCGAGAAAATCACTTGGGTTTTTCCCAAATTCTTTTAAAGATTATTCTAAATCCCATCTACCTACATCTTTAGGCAGAAGCAAGCAACACATGTAGAGATGGCAACGGGGCGAGTTCAGGGCGGGGCGGGGGCCTACCTTGTTTCCCGCCCCTTTTTTTTCAGTTAACTATTTTTTTTTCGTAATTTGTAAATAGCCCCCGTTTGGCCCCCCACCCCCCCCTTTTTTTTCATTTCATTTCATTTTCTTGGGTAAAGAATTGTAGGTGGCTGGGACCGACCATTAACTTTGCTGCAACGTCCAGATAAATGTAATGATGCCTCTGAATTTCTTATTTTTTTAAACTCACCATTAAGTTAGCAAATGGCGATAATGCTCCTACTTTTTGACAAGGTTGAACGGGAAAATGGCGAAGTGAGGAAGAGGGCATTTTTGTCCATCCATTGCCAACGGTAATAATGGTATGGCTCACCTCTGACACAGGATTGGAGTGTTTAAAAATTTTGTCGACGAATTCTTGTCTTGAAAAGTGTAAAAATGAAATGAAATGGAAAAAAAGGTTGGCCAAACAGGGACTTAATTTTTTTTATTCTTCACGGGGCGGGTTCGAGGCGAGGCACCCCCACCCCGCCCTACCTAGTGACTCGAGACGAGGTGACGATCCCTGCCCCGTCCCGAAAACTTGTCGGGACGGATTTTTTCTCCCCATTCGAGACGGACGGGTTTTTTTGCCATCACTAAGCACATGAGCCCATGACACGGGTCATGAGTCATTTTGGTTTGCCTTACGGGTAAGTTGAGGCTGAGGCTGAGGCCATCGCCCGAAAATTGGGTTTGGCCTGAGCCGTCTATTGAGTCGCAAGTCAAGACTGCTCCTGACTTCTTCCAAGTAAAGGTTGTGAGCCTCCTAATTATGCTCAAAGATTTACGCGGTGTTGTAGTGTAGATTTGGATTGTCGTATCCATATGGAGATTGAAAAGTTGTCAAAGGTTCCAAAGGGGGTGAATTGTCCTCTTAAATTTGCGAGAGAGTTGGATTGTTTATCGATTAAATTAATATAAAAAAATGTGATATAAAATTCAGTGATTTAAGGCAGTGAAGCATCAGAACTCCCTCATTTGGATTAGATAATTCAACATCATTTATTCAAATTGATGACGCAATTAGAGATCTTCATCCCGGTACTCTAATCGGAAAATTTAGCAATCAAGACCAATTTAACTCATAATCTTACTCCCAAATTCTAGATTACCTTAACAATTATTACAATCATATATTGAAATTAGATTATAAATCATTCGTGTACATATAGCATAAGAAAGTAGATAACCACATCAATAGATTTAATGAAATAGAAATTCAACACATAGTTCAATTGTTTGATAGAAAAAACGAGATTGATTATATGAAAAAAAACTTAATACATGTTAAATCAATTTCACAATTAACTCGTAAAGATGAAAATCTAGATCTAGAAGTGTTTAGCAAAATAAATATAAAAAAGCATGAATAAACGACGTGAAATCACTGAATTCGAATGAGTTTCTCCCTTGCTTCTCAAGATTTTTAGCCTTCCATGGAGTTCTTAAGAGAAAAATTGAAAAAAAAAAGTGACCAAGATGATGAATGAGGTGTTTTTCCATCTTTTGGTCGAATTTAGGTTGAGAAAAACGTGTCCAAAAAGTTTCCATAAGTGATTAAGCAAAAATCCGAAAATAGAAGATTCTGCCCAAAATTAAACTTATGCGACCGCATGGTATAAATCCTTGCGGTCGCAAGGAACAAATATTGAAGCCCTTTTATTTGGCTGGAAATGGCCATGCAGTCGCATGGTATAAATCCTTGCGACCGCATGGTTAAGACGTTTTTTCGTCGGACAGTTTTCAGTATTTAGGTTGTATCTTCGTCTCTCAATGTCTGATTAAGGTGATTCAAGATGCATTGGAAAGCTGACTCAAAGGGCTACAACTTTACTTCAGATATCATCGTCCAATTCGATCGTTTACCATGTAAAAAATGGCTCTCAATATGAGGCTGAAAGTGTGGACAACTTTTCAGTTTGAAAGTTGATATGTGATAATGTTTTGACGATATTCCATCCATTTGACTCATTTTTTCATCCAATTGACCTCTGACACTCTCGAATCTTTATCACAAGGTTATAAACAAAGTTTAGAGTATTTGCACTTTGGTCCTGGACTTTCACTTTCTTCTATTTTGATCATTTTTCATTTGTTTCTTCCATTTTCCACCGTTTTCACCCATTTGCAACCTAAACTAAGATATAGAAGTACTTAGTGCATTTAGCAGTCAAATAATTATAGAAACGCAAATATTAATGGGTGAAAAACGTAATAAATGTGCTATTATCATACCCCCCAACTTGCTTATTGCTAGTCCCTAGCAATTTAATGCAGAGCAAGATGAATGAATGACTAGTCTATATTGCAAGTGAAATTGTTAAGTTCTAATTTAACCACATGCCATGCCCTTTTCAAACTTACCACACGAAATTGACAATGTCACGATTATCAAGACGTCAAAGACTCATGCCAAATATGTGAGTGTGTGTCAAGCCACATCCATCTTACCACTAACCCTAACACATGTAACTCAAGTATGTCGTGAGCTAAAGGTTCGACTCCATAACTCACGAGTATCAAAGTGTTTAGTGCGGGGTTTCTTTCTATGAACACTCAAAATTTGGAGGCTTAAACATTTATGAACAATTAGCAAGCAAACATTGATTCTGTGATAGGCATATTTTCAAATGAGAATCTATCAATTTTTTACCATAGCCTACTTGAGATCAAAACAGTCAATGCAAAGTGTTGTAGTGTAATTTGGATTAGGTCATATGAAGTATGGGTAGCATAGGTGCAAGAAGAAAATGTTATATATGTGTATGGCTCAAAGTGGCTACTAAGGGTATTGAAAAGAAAGGTTGATGCTCAAATGTCAGTCCTAAATTGACTTTCATCATTTCCCAAGTAATTTACCATCTTACCACAAACTATGTGATATTATTCTCACAAAAAGTTTCCAATTCACATAATCAATGAACGCTTACTACCTTTTTTGTATTGTAGCTCAATTCTCACCAATTCTCACATAAAGAAACCTTAACAAGAAACTCATATAGCCACATGTGTCAAACAACCATCTAACCACAAGGCTTGTGCGCGCAAAAATAATTCGGTAAGTGTGTTTACATCTAGACTTGCATAACAGAATTAACTCCTAGTGGCACATTTTGTCATTAAAAAACACAATCATACGGCAAATCAGAGACTTAAGAATTTTTTTTAAACCCATCATGATAAATCAACAAAAATCCATGATAATCATAATAGCATTCAAAGTAACTCTCCCCCAACTAAATTGCATTGTCATCAATGAATAAACATGAATACCAAATAAAAGAAGGGAAAGATGTCACATGAACATGACAGTGAATCAACAAAAACTTGGTATAAGAAGTCTGAAAGTACTCAAATGGATGGTGGTGTAAAGAAAGAAAATATAACTACAACTAAAAATGTGGAATGAAAATAACCATAGAGCAAATGCAAAAATAAAAAAAAGAAAAGAAAGGAAAGAACTTCCCTTGGGTTACCTCCCAAACATCGCCTTTGTTTATTGTCGTTAGCTCGACCTATTGTTCCAATTTTTAGCTCGCATCTAACCATGGCGATCCCAAGTTTCCTTGTGTTGCATCGAACTCATTGGATATAACCATTGGTATGGCTCATCTGCCTCCATCTAGTATATGTGTGGGGTTACTAGGGAAAAATTTAAAATCTGGAGTGGGGGCATGTTCATCGACGGCTGCGTCCAATTTATCTGGTTCTAGAGTTTCTTGCGGTGGTCCAAGAAACATATCATCAGCTACCTCATGAGTGAATGCATCAATCATGTATGTTTGGTGACACACATCATCTTCCTCAGCCTGCCTAGTGACATAAAAGATGTTAACCTCTAAGGTCATATTCCCAAATGATAGATTCAGTAGACCGTTCCTGCAATTTATAAGAGCATTAGCCGTGGCAAGGAATGGTCTATCAAGAATGATGAGAATCTTAGAATTAACATTTATATCCACCTTTAAGTCTAAAATCAAGAAATCAACAGGGTAGTAAAATTTATCGATTTGTACTAAGACATCCTCAACTACACCTCTTGGTCTTATAGTGGACCGATCAGCTAATTGTAGACTTACAGATGTAGGTTTCATCTCATCAAAATCTAATGACAAATAAATTGTATAAGACATGATGTTAACATTGGCCCCTAGATCAAGAAGGGCTTGTCCAATCTCATGGTTCCCAATGATGCACGAAACAGTAGGACAACAATAATCTTTATACTTTGGTGGGGTCCTTTGCTCAATTACAACACTCATGTGTTCAGTCAAGAAAGCGATTTTCTTAACATGGTGTTTTCTTTTCACAATGCACAAGTCCTTAAGGACTTTAGCATAAGTAGGAACTTGTGAAATCACATGCAAGAGCGGTAGATTGATTTTTACTTGCTTTAGGTGCTCTAAGATCTCACTATGATGGCCATCAGACTTCGAGGTAGATTTAAGAGCTTGAGGGAAGGGCACTTTGACTGGATTCTTTACTACCTCCTCACTAGGGTTATGCTCATTTGATTCACTGGACTCAATCTCATTTTCTCTAGGTTTGAGAGTTGGTTTTAAGACCTTCCATGAACGAGTGGTTATGGCATTTACTTCCTTAAAGTTAGGTTCTCCTGATCCTAACATTTGTGCCATGTGTTACCCCTTAGGATTTGGTTGAGCTTGAGTTGGAAATTTCCCATGTTTCCCCATAGCCAAGGCATTGGTTAATTTAGACATATAACTCTTTATCTCCTTGTTTTCCTCAACTTTTTGGCTAATCATAGTCTCAAACTTTTGGTTCGTTTTACCCTGTGCCTCGATAAATGCATGTAAGATGTCTTCTAAGAAATTCCTGGAGGTTGTGAATCGATGCAGAGGTGCATTGTAAGCTCGATTTTGTTGGGTATATTGTGGGTTTTCAGGTTTCCAACTGAAATTGGGATAATTCCGCCACCTTGGGTTATAGGTTTTGGAGTGGGAGTGTAGGGAATTTGATAGATGCCTAAAGCATTACAATGTTCTTTATAAAGTCCCCTTATCTCAGCATAAGTAGCGCACTCTTGCGTAAGGTTGTCACTTCTCCCATACACAAAATAAGGCTATAAAGTCTCAGCACCAGAAATAGACCGAGTGGTTTTTGATTCTTTAGCCCGTAGGGTCTCTAGTTTTATAGTGAGGGTTTCTACCTTAGCTCTAAGGTTGTCTTCCTCCCTCCCTAAGGTGATAAATACATGTGCTATTCGGGTTTCCAGTGGTTCCTAACCTATTAGTACTCTCAGTGGCGCAAGGTCCAGTCCAAGTATGGGCTTTTTAGCTAAGTCATGTAAGTATCATATAGCCTCATCTAGATCTTTTTGTAGGAAATCGTCATTACACTTCATCTCAACAAACTGACGCTCCTTATGTATTAACCCTTCATAGAAATAGCTCGCGATACGCCAATTCTCATAACCATGGTGGGGACAAAGAGCTTGGAGTTCTTTATACATTTCCTACGCTTGATATAAAGTTTCACTCTCCTTTTGGATAAAAGAAGAGATTTACTCTTTCAACGTAATTGTTTTGTGGTGGGGAAAGTATTTGTCAAAGAACGCTTAGGTCATTTTAGCCCAAGTTCCAATCGAACGTGGTCTCAATGAATACAACCAGCTTTTTGTCATTTCCTTAAGAGAAAATGGGAAGAATTTAAGCCTAATTGCATCCATCGTACCATGTTGATTGTGGAAGGTTGCTACTACCTCCTCGAATTCCCTAATATGCACATAGGAGTTCTCATTTTCAAGTCCATGGAAATTGAAAATAAGTTGAATCATTCCAGATTTAAAATCTACGCGTGACATATTAGGTGGAAATATAATACATGAAGGTGTAGATATATGCGTGGGGTGCAGATAATCATGCAAAGTTCTATACGGTTCATCATGCTCACTATCAGACATTGTGTTATGTAATGTGGTGTTCGTGTTAACAAATGAAGAATAAAAAACAGGGTTAAAAAGATGTTCAAACTCTATAAGAAGTGTTTCCACAAATCTTCCTCACTCATCTCGATACCTGCTCATAAACACAATTAAAATGAAATGATGTGAGAAAAAAAAATAACAAAGAAAGACAATAAACTAACTAAAAATGAAATTGAAAAAGGGAACGAAGTCATCCTCTTGCTAGAGGATCCTTCAATTTCTTATACCGTCTCCCCGGCAACGACACAAAAATTTAATTACGTCCAAAGATTCACGCGGTGTTGTAGTGTAGCCTTTTGTGATGTCATATCCACAGGAAGATGGAAAAGTTGCCAAATGTTCCAAAGGGGGTAAATTGTCCTCTTAAATTTGCGAGAGACTTGAATTGTTGATCAATTAAATTAATATCAAAAAAATGTGAGGCAAAATTCAGTGATTTCAGGCAGTGAAGCATCGGAATTACCTCATTCAGATCAGATCATTCAACATCGTTTATTCAGATTGATGACACAATTAGAAACCTTCATCCCGGTACTCTAATCGCAAAATTTAGCAATCAAGACCAATTTTACTCCTAAATTCTAGATTCCTTTAAAAATTATCACAATCATCTATTGAAATTAGATATAAATCATCATATACATATAGCATAAGAAAGTAGATAACCACACCAATAGATTTAATGAAATAGAAATTCAACAAATAGTTCAATTGTTTGATAGAAAAAAAGAGATTGATTCTATGAAAAGAAAACTTAATACATGTTAAATCAATTTTACAATTAACTCATAAAGATAAAAATCTAGATTTAGAAGTGTTTAACAAAATAAATGCCAAAAAGTATGAATAAAAGACGTGAAATCACCGAATACGAATGAGTTCCTCCTTTGCTTCACCAAGATTTTTAGCCTTTCATGGAGTTCTTGAGAGAAAAATTGATAGAAAAAGGTGACCAAGATGATGAATGAGACGTTTTTCCATCTTCTGGACGAATTTAGGTCGACCGATGTCCGATTGAGGTGATTCAAGATGCATTGGAAAGCTGACTCAAAGGGCTACAACTTTACTTTAGATATCATCGTCCAATTAGATCATTTGCCATGTAAAAAATGGTTCTTAATATGAGGTCGAAATTGGTGCACAACTTTTCAATTTGAAAGTTGATATGTGATAATGTTTTGGCGATATTCCATCCATTTAAATATTTTCTTCATCCAATTGACCTCTGATACTCCCCGAATCTTCATCACAAGGTTAGAAACAAAATTTAGAGTATTTTCACTTTTTTCCATTTTGATCCATTTTCACTTGTTTCTTCAATTTTCTACTGTTTTCACTCATTTGCAACCTAAACCAAGATATAGAAGTACTTAGTGTATTTATGCGTCAAATAATCATAGAAATGCAAATATTAATGGGTGAAAAACGTAATAAATGTGCTATTATCATCTCCAAACCAACGCCCTGATTTGACATCCCTACATGTATGGCTAAGATTAGAAGGTTCACTTATAAGTAAACAAGTAAGTTTTACCATAAATATTATTTTGTTGATAGGGGTTGAAAATTAGCAAGTTATTTGATAAGTGTGTTTTACACATTTATCATGGTTTATAAAATTTGTATATATTCACAAATTGTGTGAATTTCAACTTAATTTAATATAAATATTGTCATCGTAGGTAAAACTTGGATTTGAAGGCACTTAAAGCAAGAATGAAGCTTTTGAGCTTAATCAGAGTTGGTTTGAAGAAATTAAAAATTAACTTGATAACACAAGGTTAACAGAAAGCATTAAGAGAGCAATTAGAGGAAATTCACAAGTTTCAAGAGTAAAATTTAATTGAATACCACTACTTGTAAATAATGGAGTTATATAATAATTTACATATAGATGATGTGTTAGAAGAGAGTGGATAATTTTTTTGTTTTTCTAATTTGGTTGAAGAATTATGATTCAATCATATCTCACCACATCATCCATATGTAAACTATCATGTAAATCATTATGTACATGTAGCACAACTGAATTTAATTTGTAGGAAGTTTGGAGACTGATTTGCACACTTTTTAAAACTTGGGAGGACCAACATGAAAACTTTTGAGAGTTGCGGGAGCAATATTGATGACTTTGGACCACAAAGGATCAAAATTGCTAAAAAAAAAAACTTGAAGAAGGGCCAAAATGTATAAGAATAAAGATGGTGGGCTGATTGCCGTTGTTTGCAACCGCGATGAACCAACTATAGACGGCAGTTTTCCACAGCGGTGACCATGGTATGCAAACAACCGTCGACACACTGCCATCTGAGTCATAATATTTTTCAACTGTCGTTTAATTCGAGATATTTTTGTCATTTTGTACACACTATTTATAAGGCAATTAAGGCACTAAAATTGTGAGTCGTAGCACTTTAACTATCATATTTGATCGTTTAATCTAAGTTATCCACGATCCAAAGAAAATACTTTTTGTTTAATTGAATTTAATTTTCTTAGGCAATATTAGTTTTAATCAATTTTTTTGCTTGAAATTTTGTTTTCATCAAATAAAGGGTAGGGTTATTTAAATTAATACTCAGATAAAATAGCTTACATGAGATGATAATTCAGACTCTTTAAATTCATTTTACTACTTGTTTAATTAATATTGTACATTTGCAATTTTACACCAATATTTATAAACATAGGGTGATCTGTCCCTCAACAGATGGGATTAAGATGGGCCTACTCTTGAGCTATTAAAGCACATTCTTCATGGACAGGATCATACCAACTTTTATACCCATCACAAATTCTTCTATTGTCACAGGCCCAATCATTGAAGGGCTAAACAAATTCCAAGAATTTGGCACACTTTAAAGTTTAAACATTAGATAGAACATGATTGAGCAACTTCGAATTAGGTTATGTTCCAATAAATTTGAGGTCAAATACATGAATACTTTTTCGTAATGATGTGTAGTTTGTCGTTAAAAACTGAACAATGACAACGAACCATATTAATTTTTATCTACTTTCACGACCGCCGAACCCATAAAACTTAATACCTAACAAAATAAAAAATAAATAAAAACTTTACTTGACCCCTTTCTCTTGGCTTATACCTGGAATCAGTCCTTAGTAATTATTAAAGAGCATCCAACCTAGTTAATTATAAGTTCTAAAGCAATAGATTAAAAAGATTGAATAATTAGTAATAAAAAATAAATAAAATTAACAAGCATCAGAGGAGGGAGCATAAGAAGATTAAGGTAAAATTCTCCACTTTTTCTTAAATAATTAAAAAGGAATACTCCACTTGGGAGAAGTTGCATGGAGTTCATCCTCCCAATATGTTAAAGAGCCAATCATCTCTTTGGGCAAAATTTGCCCTTTAACCAAAAGAAGTTTTTAGTGGGCCCATTAAGTTTCTTTTCAAAAGCCCATCTCTACCCCACCCTCCAAAAACCATGCCTTTAAACCCTACCCCTACCTTGTTGTTCCAAAGTTGGAACCTCATCTCGACTATGTGTGTCTAAAAATAATAATAATTTGTATTACTGTATATGTTTAGTACGTTGAATTGAAAAGAACTTGACAAAATCACAAAAAAAAATTACAGTTAGGTGAATTTTCTACGTTTAATATTTACGAATAAGTATTTGCGTTTTTTTGTATACTTTATTTGTAAGCTTGATTCTTCGTGTCTAAAATTTTCTTTTGTTGCAACAAAAGATCCTACTAGAAATAGAAATCGTGTAAAAAGATTAAATAAGCACAAAATTAACGAAAGTGCTTTCTAGAAAAAGATAATATACATTAATGGAGTAACAATAAAGTGGAGTTGTTCATCCACTTTCAAAGTTCGCGTAAAAGTTGTACTTTAAGTTGAATTTGTGTCTAAATGTCGTCGTGGGTGGAAAAACACATTATACTCGTACAAAACACGTCTAGTATATAGTATTAAATATAACTAAATCGTACGCAAAATTCTTAAGATGTAGTAAGGTTTACTTTCTAAAACAAATAATATTTCCTTTTTGCCTCTTTATTTGGATTATGATCAAATATGGAGCACCGTGGTCAGGCCATAAAAGCAAGCCAATGAAGTATCATATAGCTCAAGATAATTACTTTGTCCAAACTTAAAAAAATTAATTAAAATAAATATACTTGTAGTACAGTAAGAGTTACCATTCCTTTTTTTTTTTTTTTTTTTTTTTTTTTCTATTTGAAATGTAAGAATAAACGTGAATTATTCCAACATATTTGACTATTTGAGAATAAAAGATTTCTGTTTTTAAATTTTAACCAAACATTATATTAATTCTTTGCAACTGTTTTAGGTTACGATCCCTTCTCTCAAGTTTTGTACTAAAATCGTGTCACTTTAAAGATACGTCTTGAATGGTTAAATCAACATTATATTAATTATATGGGCTCCGACATGCTAAAATGATGGGGATTAACCGACTTGAAGTGGAGCTAGACTCATTGATTATCGTTAATTGGCTAAGGAGGAGGTTTGTGGTATTTGTTATTTAGAGGATTACTAGGAAGAAATACAATACCTATTGTCTATAATCTCATGTAGAGTTCAGCACATATATCGCGAGGGTAATTCGGTAGCTGTTATCGTGTCGAAGCTTGGAATGTCTAGTGTTTCACAGATCTGAATGAATTCTATCACAATCTTATCATCGGTTAGAGGAGCTTTGTGTATGGATAAATTAGGCATTCCTAATTTAGGAGGTTTTCTCCCCACAATTTGATTTTAAACCTTCCAATGTTGTTTTAGATTACAAGGAGTTTGGCAAAAAAAAAAAAAAAAAAAAAGTTTAGTTGGGATCCGTTCGGTAGGGATTAAAATCAGATTAAAATTGAAAAACTAACCGTTATTGTTGACTTTTATTAGACGAGTGAAACCCAATAACGGTCATATTTTCAATTTTAATTGGATTTTAATCCCTACCGAACGGGACCTTGATTTTATTTGGTTTGTAACCACGGTATTACTCCGCCATAAGTGATGTTCTATTAATAAAAGCAAGCCGCTCATTTAAAAAAAAAAAGCATTATATTAATTACATATTTCTATTAAATGCATAAAAACACATGCAAGAGTAAATTGAGTGCAAAAGAAAAAAAGAAAAGAAAAAAGGTTGAACTTTTATTGAAGAATCTTGTTGTAACTCCATTCAAGTTGGAGAAAAAAATGTTTATTAGGGTTGAAGCGTGATGCTCACGCTTCAACAACATGGAGACAACAATGATAGAGACATAATGTCCCACGTTAATTCCCATATTAAAGCTTTTGCCTTGAGCATTTTGTAAAGTTAATCTCTTAATGTGGGGTTTTATAATGGAATTCTCCATATAATTAGCACTAAACATTTGGAAGGTGGGCCTCAACCTACCAAGTACACTAGAAAATAATGAAAAATGTTTTTATATTGTGTGAATGATTGGCTATTTTCCCAGTTAATTATTTGCTTAATTTCTAATTAGGGTTCCTAACTATTGTTTCGTACGTTGTTGGAAGCTTCTTGAAAATATGGGGTTGGCCAAAGGTGCTCAATAAAAATTTTCCCTAATGACCAATTGTGCCTCGATTATTTGCATGTTTCAAATTCACTTATAAGTAAATAAATATATTGAAAAATAAGTTATCTAAATTAAAGTCCCATTCTTTCTCATTCTTTCTCATTCATTTTTCTACCGTACTCAATTTTTAATCACACATTCTTCAAATAAAACAAAAATTACATACATATCTAAAAATTTTCATCACTTTTCCACCACACATTCTCCCATCAATCACTATTCAAAAACTAATTCTTCCTAAAAAACGGGGGCCAACCACATGCTAAATATGTTCGGAGCTTTTAATTTCTAGGCTCAACCACCTACTCTTCGTTCGAGGAAACATCTTTTAGCCCCTGTTTGGTACACATTAAAATTTTCATTTTCATTTTTTCACTCATTGTCAACCACACATCCTCCATCGATCTACTGTTTCGAAATACATTCTTCCAAAATAATGTGGCTCAAACACACCCTTATTATGTTTCTGAGAGGGTGAAAAATAGTGCTTTAGATTAAATGATTATAAAATTATAGTCGTTCTTTGAGAAATCAAATGAAATAGCATTAAGGGAGAGAATAATATTTTCCAGAGTTGAAGTCAACAATTTTCAAATATTTTATTTAAAAATAAATACTTTTTTTAATAATTATCGACATAATTTCTAAGTTGAAAATTCGTCCTAAACACATTCCATGTACGAAAGTATAAATAGTGATACATTTAAAATAATATATCAGTTAAACAAGATATATGCTTGCCTTTTCATAGAAAATTATATTTTATTCATACCCAATAATTTTGGATCCTTTTTTCCTTATGCTATACACTAGTGTAAGGTGATTCACTGATTTGATAACATTAAAAAAATTTATTGATGATTGGGAATAATTTCCAAACTATTTATATTTATATGCATTCAACTAATTAGAGTCTTTTTTTATTATTATTTATAGGTTGTTTGAGGATTCTTGAAATATAGGGTTAGATTTAAGATTTAGTGATTTACATACATGAAAGATGGAATTTTTAAGAAAGGTTAAAATCTTATTTGACTTTATGCTTAATTTAATTTAATATTACATACCAAACACATCTTGAACATATGAGAAATTAGGAAAGAGAGTTTTTTTTATTTTTTATTTTTTTCCACTGAAGAAAAAAATCCACAATTTTTTTATATAAAAAAAATAAATGGACTTAACCCTCTTTCTCCACCTCTTATCTTGAATTATTTGTGAGTATCAATATGTCAACATTTGTACCTGGCCTATTAAGGCACATCCCGCGATTTACCTCTTCCACGATACTCTAGGGATAGGGCCCTCAAAGTTGAAGTTCAACCTTTATTTTTTCAACCATGCTAGGCTTACAAAAAAATTTGACAAAAATCTTGACAAAATGCAAGGTGGCGCCCCCCTATTGGTGGGGCGCCTGCCACGGTCCCCACTGCGTCAGGAGCCCCACCAATAAGGGGGAGCCACCTTGCATTTTGCCAAGATTTTTGTCAAATTTTTATGTACAAATGACTTTATTCTTATTTTTTATTTTTTTAACGCAATAAAGTGACATCATAGTGCCAACTGCCAAAAGTGCTCCTTAACAAGGTTCTTTGTCAACCAGTTGTACCTCAACTATTTCCTTAATCAGTTTAAAGCCTCTAAATAAATTTGCTTTAACATTCCTTGAGGAAATATCTTTGATTATGCTTTTGATGAGGTGAAAAAAATAGTGCTTTTGAAAATAAATGGTTTTACAGTAGAAAAAAAAAACGTTACGACAAATATGATTCATCCTCGTAAAACAAATAAAGATAGGTAAAAATTTCATGACGATTTTCAACATGATAGTAACATTCATATTGTGTATTGATATTCGTCCATATAGAGCAAACATAGGTGGATACACTTTTTTCATGTTCCAACTTCATAAAGGTTAAACCCTCAACAAACCTTTTAAGGTTTTTCAAATGTCACTTTCGTGATCAATACTCTTTCACACATATATATGAAGATTGAGACGATTTATTCAACACTATGCCCAATATTTATGATCAAATTAAAAAAAGAAATGATATGGCAAAAGCTAGGTTTTACAACACACGTGTTTGTCTTTCGTCATATTGTAACAATTTTATTGATCGAGTAAATAATTATACGCTATTCATCTCTAAAAACTTACCATCTTTTTAGTGTCAATCTATTACTATTAAGCACAATATTTTTTAAAAAAAACTTCCCTATAAATTTACTTTTTTTTAACTTTTTGTTTTTATAGAGAAAATATCTTTTAAATGTGCATAACAACAAAGGTTAAAATTTTTTTATCCAAGGTCTACTTAATAATAAGAGATACAACTTCAAGTCGATCTTCTTTGTTGCAATCGAGTTGTTACCTTTGCAGGTTGGATATTTTTATGAAACCAATGATAATATCTTGTACTTAAACACCTGAATTATATCACGGAGATGATGCCTAAAATACATCACTAGACAAAATTTTAGTATTGTCGAGTACATGTACCATGTCGTGCTGTGTTTATAATGCCCGTGATCAGATTTATCGCCATATATTCAGACATAATGATTGTTAACGTTTCGGACTTCATACAAAAAAAATTTAGTTGCCTAATTCGAATTAAGTACGAGTTTAAGAGCTTGTTTGTGAGAGATTTTAATCAAAATTCTAGCCGTTATAGTTAACCTGTGGAACCCACATGTGAGAAGGAAAATCAAAAATGTTGATTGATTTGATAGTTAACGGCTAGAATTTTGATTACAATCTCTCTCAAACAAGCTCTAAGATTAGCTAGTTTAAGATTAGCTCATTATATGAACTAGTGCAATGAAAGTTGTAAGTTGTGTTTGAGACCACGACCAATAGGGCGTGTGCACATGTCCATGGACCGTTAACTACACAGATATACCGTCGGCGCCAAATATGCTTTGTTCTCTTCTACCCTTAAAAACCACAAACTCCAACATTTTTAAACTCTCAACTCTCTCTCTCTCTCTCTCTGCTACTCTACTATATTTATACAAAAATAAGTATACATACATACACACACTATTGCATATCCTTCTGCAGTCCTAGAAACTACTCATTTGTCTTTTCTGCCCAGAAATCTCAACTTTCTTGATGGAGACTACAGGGTTTTCTTCTCCGAGACCCGATGCTTTTCCGGCAGGTCTTAGGGTTCTTGTTGTTGATGATGATCCCACCTGGCTGAAGATTCTCGAGAAGATGCTCAAGAAGTGTTCGTATGAAGGTTCTCTTTGAATAAATTTATCAGTTTTTCCAGTGATTTTGATATTATATTTATTATATGGTTTACCAGTGAAATTATCTTCTTTTTCATGTGTTTGTGTTAGTTATTTACTGTGGATTATCTTCTTGACATATTTGTTCATAATTAATTTTCATTTTTTGGTTCTTTTGATTTTTGGAGGTTTTATTTTAGTGTTATACTGAGGTTTTGAGTTGGTTTATGGGACATTTTATCCGAGAATTATTATTATTATTATTCATTTTTTGTATGATTGGTACTGTGCAAGAAAAATAAGCTAAAATTTTATTTATTATACTGTCCCATTAGATACCGAAAACACACTTCACATACTGATTTGTTGTGAGAGCTTGTAGACTGCAACTATGACTTTGCTTCATGTTGGAATTGAATTTTTTTTTTTAATTTTTTTTTAAATTCAAAAGTTATCTTGTTTATAGTATGATGGTTCCTGATGAAGCTCAGTGATGAGATATAAATTTTGAGCTTAAGTACCCTTGTGCAATTGTGTAATGATACTTAATGTATCCCGTACTGATTTGTTGATTGATTTCATTTGAAACAGAATGATTTTCGTATCTCTTTTCTGATTTTAGTCTCGAGTAGTTCACAATATTGAATGGCCAATTCTTTCTACTCGAACTTTACATGATCAACAAGCGATAAAAAGAGAACCAAGAATCTTTTCTGTTCTCTTCCTCTGTTTAAGTCTTTATATTTGATAATTGGAATTATTCTCCTCCAAAATAATTAACCTTTTAAAATTCGGGGCAAGTTCTGAGGTGCATACCAGGGAAAATTGAGTTGTAATACACTATATAGAATCCCAGCTCGACCCAAAATCTTTCATTTGTTACTTCTGGTGAAGATGTTTTCTGGAGGTTCTATGTCAAACGTCTTAATCTCTCGAGTAATCATTAGATACGAGTGCCCCTAAACCTGTTAAGGGTTTACTTTGGAATATTAGAATGAACTCTAGGGATATACTTGAACTTATTGATCACTTCCTTTAACGTCCATGGATGAACAACACCCACACGAACTATCTTGAGCTGTAAACATTAGTTTGTCCACCCACTATTTATTTTTGATGAGCATAGCTTTTGCTTTGTTAACTAGTATCGAGGTGGCCCCATACGGGACTCAAAATCATGATAGTAGGCACCTATTTGTTTCTTCTTCTTCTTCTTTTCCCACTTCATCGCTGTATGTTCTGTTTCTAGAAAATTCTTAAGATCATCTAATCTGAGAGCAGAACACTGTGTCTTCGTCGAAAAATCGCCAATTTATGGATGCAGTCTTCAGATTCATGCCAGTATACCGAAAATATTTAGGCAGTATGACACTGTACTGAAAGGTTCTCTTTCAGCATGGAAATGAATAAAGAATTACTCATAATCTTACCATGTGAGCATAGTACCTTCTATTTTTCTGCAAGTGAACTTCATAAACAGTACAATATTATAACCCATGTATCTAACGGTGCGAGAAGAGTGAAGAGGGTTTTCTTCAGCAACTTGTATTTGAACTTTTAAATTTGTTCTTTGACGTTTTGAACGATCGGCAACCATTTCAACTGCTTTTTCTTTTTATTTTGGGGGGAGTTTCAGTAACAACATGTAATCTTGCAAGAGAGGCTCTGCACCTGCTCCGAGAAAGAAAAGACGGATTTGACATTGTAATCAGTGATGTCAATATGCCTGATATGGATGGTTTCAAGCTTCTAGAGCATGTTGGGCTAGAAATGGATCTTCCTGTTATAAGTGAGTATTCTTGTTGCCTGTATATGTTTATGCATTCGAATTAAAAGTATCTTGGGTTTCCTTGTCAATTCTACTGTTGATAGAAAATCAATGAACCTATGCAGTGATGTCTGTTGACGGAGAAACAAGCAGGGTGATGAAAGGGGTTCAACATGGTGCATGCGATTATCTTCTTAAGCCGATAAGAATGAAAGAGCTTCGAAACATATGGCAACACGTATTCAGAAAAAGGATACACGAGGTGAGAGATATTGAAAGTCATGAAGGCCTCGAAGAAATTCAGATGATGAGAAATGGTATGGAACAATCTGACGATGGCTACTTGTTTTGTGGAGCCGATCTGATTACAGGAAAGAAAAGAAAAGATGTTGACTACAAGCAGGACGATAGACAATGTGGTGATCCGTCGTCTGTTAAGAAAGCTCGGGTGGTTTGGACTGTCGATCTTCATCAGAAGTTTGTGAAAGCTGTAAATCTGTTTGGATTAGACAGTAAGTTGCTCGTTTCTTCGCATTCATCCATTCTATCTTTAATATGGCTATTTCTTTTTCATTTAATTTTTACAGATAATATTGCTTATTACCCAAGATTCTTACAACAGCACTTGTTAATGTTTGACAGAAGTTGGCCCTAAGAAAATACTCGACTTGATGGGAGTGCCCTGGTTAACAAGAGAAAATGTTGCTAGCCACTTGCAGGTAAACATTATTCGACTTCTTTCACTATTACTGACTTGAAGGTATTGTCTGATGAAAAATCATCTTCACCCATTTATACCGTTTGCATTTCACTTACTTTACGTAGGAATAAGATGATTGAGTCTTCGAAATTATGATAACTAAAATTCTGAAGTATTATTTTTAAAAATTTCAGAAGTATCGCCTCTATTTGAGTAGATTGCAGAAAGAAAACGAACTAAAAGCCTCGTTTGGTGGGATGAGGCCATCAGACTTCTCTTCAAAAGACACTGCTGGTAATGTTTGCCTTCATAATTCAAGCACTGCACCTCAAAATAACGTTACAAATGGAAGCTATGTTGTTTGTGGAAACAAGATCCCTATTAAGAATGTTGATTCCAAAATTTGTGGGGAGGATATGAAGATTGCTTCAGTTCAAATGGCTGAATCAAAGGAAGAACTAATTGGAGTCATAACTGATCCTCAGAAAAGCAGCAAATCAAGAACCGGCCTCAACCGCTCTTTCGGACAAATTGGTTCGGATGTCAGATACGAACCTAAGATCCCGGCTCAGTTTTCTTGGACAGAAGTTCCACCTGTTCAGTTCAAGAAAGAACATAAGCCTCACTTCCAGTCGCAATCTTGGAATGCAGAGGTTCGACCAGTTCAGTTCAAACAAGAACTCAAGCCTCATTTCCAGTCCGAGAATAGTTTCAGTCACCTTCCACTGTGTAGGAATCACATCCAAGTGGATTGCACAGAACCGATTCTTTCCCACCATCCGATACCTTCCACCAACGAAAAAGATAAACGAGCAGACATCAAGCCTAACTGCATCAAAAGCAGAAGCAAAGGTATCGGGATAGTAAATCCAGTTGAAAGTAAAGCTGAGTTGTTTTCTGTCCAATCCAAAAGCCATTTGCCAGTCTGTCAAGAATATGAGCCAATTCCATGTTCTATCTGGAACACGAAGAATCACAGCTTAGAACAGATTCTACTTAATGAAATAGACTCTTCACAGAGAAGCCTAATCCTTGGAACTGGATCAGGTATCAGATTGTGGGACGAGGAATTGCAGGGTTATTCTACTCAAGGTGATTTTCATCCACAGAATGCTTGCTTTGAGAATATAGAATCTTTTGCATCCAGTAATCAAGAGCTCATTGCTGATATTCCACCCCTCTTGTATGATTCATGGAATTTCGACTACGGGAATCCAAGTGAGACAATGGAATATCCTGTAATAGACCAAGGTCTATTTATTGCCTAAGCTTTAATCAGTAAATTTGCTTGTTAGATATCATCAATGAAGGTAGGCATCTTTCTAATATTCAAGTTGCCTAGCTTGTAAAGGAACTATTAAGCATGTACCCCAAGGTGATGGTAAATATTAAGCATAATAAGGAAGCTTCTCAAGAACTTCTACTCTCTCGTCTTCGTACATTAAGCGCAAAGTGCATAATGCATGGAATCAGGCTCACTTAAAGCGAGACAAACAAATTTTCTTTAATTGAAAGTTACAGATCAATGTATACTTCTCTAACTCTGTATATGCAAAATGCTTTGTGTTACAAGTGTTTTCTTTGCTTGCCTAAGAACATGTAGCTGCATCTAATGGTATGGGAAAAACTAAGAAAACTTGGAACATTCGAAGAGAAATTTCCATTATCAACAAATTTCTAGCAATGATAGTGCAATATTAAACTGGTAAACCCTTTGCACTCGTATGGCTAAAATAATTACGAAGGGTTTAGAAGAGCAAATCCGTCTATTCTTTCCTGCAACGTTCTTTGAATCACCCGTCTTCACTGAAAGCCTCCAAGGTGGTCATGAATCAATACTCTGGACTCCGGATGCTTCCTTTTCTGGAAATTTAGGAGAACAAGGTTTCACCGTTGGCATCTGCAAAAAGATACATGTGTAAAGGCAAATTAGACTCCCAAATATAAGTCTCTCAATTTCAGATTTTCTTCTGGTTCATAACCACACAGAAATTTGGAATCTATGACAAGTCACAAGACCTATCATCAAGCCAATACTCAAGCAAACCAGGACATTTCTTGTGTTCACCTATCACATAGCAGAATGTCGTTGTAAATATCACATTTGTTGTAGCGCCCCGAGTTCTGTTAACCCGGATTGCCACGTCATCGTCTTTTCCCTAATTTCATAATAAAAAATCGCGGAAATAACCTAATTTTGAAATCACATTTGTAATTGAAAAACTTTAACGACAAGTAAACGCATAGGAATTTAAAATTTAAATATCATATTTTAGAAATAGCGGAAATGACAAAATGTTATCAATATTCAAATACAAAAAAAGTTCAAAATTTAGTAATTTCGATGGTCAAATTTTTCTATGCCACCACTGCCGGATCAATCACGATCGCCTCCAAAGTCTGCAAATATCGTTAAAATAGCAGAGTGAGTATTTCGAAGAAATACTCAGTAGACTCATCGCCGATAATTAATTTACAGAATAATTGAATACACACTTATGCAAAATACAACGTGATATCATCTTTGACTCATTTTCTTGAAAATCATAGGCTCTTAAAAATCATGGGGTGTGGATAGTCTTTCTTTCTTGTGCGTATGAAGCACATAAGTTATGCATAACATTCTCATCTTATCTCATAAGAGATTCTCTTCTTTTTCATGCAATTAAGCATATAAGTTATGGCAAGCATAACAATATCATATATCGCATATGACAAATTCTCATCTCATGTATTAAAGCATATAAATCACGTAATTCACATAAAGCATGCAATTATAATTTAAACTAATTAATGATGGCGAGTCTACCTCAATATCTCGAGTTTCGTGAAAATGGTGTGAGAAATAACTTCAATCTCCTAATTGTCCGTACGTTTCGTCTAGCCAAAATAGAAAATAAGTTTGAATTAGTATTTCGAACTTTAAAGTTTTAAAGTGTTGAAATTAAGTTTAATGGCTTAATTGAAAATTATTGAAATTGTAATAAATGACTTAAAATGATAAAATAAAGTTTAGGGGCTAAATTGAAAATTTATTAAATCTGAAAATAAAACTTTAAGGGCTAAAATAATAACTTTATAAGTTTAGGGACTAAACTGTAAATATAATAAAGCTGAAAATAAAACTTAAAAGCTGAATGAATAACTTATATAAACTAGGGACTAAACTGTAAATATAAGAAAGCTGAAATTAAAACTTAAAAGCTGAATTAATAACTTTTATAAGTTTAAGGACTAAACTGTAAATATAATAAAGCTGTAAATAAAACTTAAAACTGAAATAATAACTTACATAGATTAGGGACTGAAATAAATAAATTTAAAACTTTGGAACTTAAATAAATCAATTAACTAATGTGGGGACTTAAAAGGCAAAATTCAAAATTCAAAACATAAATTATATACACATATATCACTCTCTCTCTCTCTCCAAATTCGAAGGGAGGGAGAGAGAGAGAGAGCACGGGGAAGGGCAGAGCCCTTCCCCTCGGTCCGGCAGCGCCACCATATCGTGGTGGCGCCGGGCTAGTGGGGAGTGGGGAGTGGGCTATTGGCGTGGTTTGGAGGTCGGTCCGAGGCTAGGGATTCGGTTGGGGTAAGTATTGAGTTTTCTTCTTTTATTTTTCTTGGTTTGAGGGATGGTGGAGTTGGCTATGGTGTTGGGTGATGGTGTTGCACTTTCGGGTTTGGAGATATTAGGCGACGGGTTGGTTGGTTTCGGGCATGGCTGCAGCTTGGTTTGTGTTCTCGGTTTTGGTGGTTCGTTTTGGGGGCTTTCAGTTCTTGTTTCTGGGTTTCGATTTTGTGAGTTGGAGTTGCAGTTTTGGTGTTGTTACGTGGGGATGAGCGATGGTTTTGGGTTTGGAGGTTGTGTTTCTTGGATGTGGTGGATGACTACTTGCAATGCAGTGGAGGTTGGTGGTGGTGGGTTGGGCAGTGTGCTTGGTGGTTTGCATTTTGGTCTCGGCTGCAGTGAGTGTTGATGGTGAATGATGGTTGGTGGCTATAGTTCTGGACAGTGGAGGTGGTGTTGAGCAGTGAGTTGGTGAGTGCAATGTTGGTGATTGTTGATGGTGTATGTGCTGTAGAATTTTTGTGGAATCAACAAGTTGTTGATACTAGAAATTGTCATTCTAGCATCATCAAGAGTTTCCAGATTTAGAGGGATTGATGTTGATGCTGAAAAATGATTTTAGCATCTGCACAAGTCTCCAGTGAAACTGAAACCGAGAGGGATGAAATGTATTACCCAGGGGCTGTTTGGCTTGTGGGAAAGTGAGTGAAGAGTGTGAGTGGAGTGGAGTGGAGTGGAGTGGGGTATGAATAGTGGTAAAATTAGGACACAAAACCCTAGACGAGTAATTGGGCCAAATTGTTGGGCTTTTGGGTTTTCTAATTGGGCTAAAATAAATAATATCTGGTTTTGGGCTCATTTAATTGGGTTTAAAAGAATTGGGCTAAATGAATTAAAATTCAAGGTGTTGGACTCATATAATTGGACTATAATAATTGGGCTTATGTAATTGGACTTGAAATTAATAAAAATTAAATTAAATTAAAATAAATCGAAATTGATAATAAAATTATTATTCGAGATCGGATTCGATCGAATAGTTTTGAATTCAACTTTATAACGGCTAGACGAACGCGCTACTCTAGAAAATTAGGGTTAACGTTTTAGCGACACGTTTTTCGAGAAAACTATTTTATATAAATTAAAAGTTCGCGGTCGCTACATTTGTCATCAAGCCTTACTCCACCGACGTGATATTACTTTATAAACTTAAAAGAACAGCTAACTAGTAGATTGAAACAAGATCGACACGATGCCTTATTTTTCAAATTAGTTGGTGATTCTGTTTTATGAAAGACCTTTGCATTTGGTGTACCGTTAGATGAAGTGAAATGCCGCAAATCTTTATTGTTACCTGCCGCTTTCACCTGCACAGAAAAGTTGGCATATTTTCCAATCAATAAAAACATCACAAAACTTTGTTTTATTCTCTCTGAAGCAAGTGTATGGAACATGATTCCCAGACAACTTAAATTTATAGGAATTTGTCATCAACTTTATTCTGTCTGAAGTAGCATCGGCAGAAAGGAACATTATAAATTTCGAATATAAGAGTGACTGCATTTGACTTCCTCTTTACATTTTGCTGCTCTTTCTTCACTCTTGAAGCTGAAAGAACTAGACAAAGTTGGGCATCTTGCTTCATTTCGCCATGTACTTGAAGATTTAGCCCCTGTTTGACGACTGTTAAAACAAAACTTTTTTTTTTATCGAACTTCAATCACGCTTTCTCACAATAAAATATTCTACACCACGTAAACTCAAAACTTTTTCATACTTTTTAACCGCACATTCTCTAAAAAAATCACCATTCCAAAACTCATTTTTTCTAAGAAAAACAAACTCTTTATATCCATACTGGTTATCTGTCAGGTAGTTTATTATATGTTTGTACATGTGTGATTTAGTAACAATTAACTAAAACCTTACCTCAAATTTGGGGACTGCACTTCCGAATCACTGTTCTGCTTCCAGAAATTGAATTAACATGTTGTCTTATAGTCCTGTAAATCTAAATCATTTAATCAATCTAGTGAGACATCAGGATATTAAAAAATGTACAGTAACAGTATGACTAGAAGATTTTCTTAAATACTGACTCACTTTCTTGCTTCCAAGACTTGAAAAGCAAATTGAAAAAGCCGAGCTCGACCCACGAGTAACGAGTCGGCTTCGTTATGAGCGAGCACGAGCCAAGCTTGTGCTTATACGGTTCTCTATTTGCCACATTGTGAATAAAATTACGCGTTGGAGATCTCAAACAAACAGAAAAACTGAGTAAGATAAGGAAGCAGTACCCTAGTTGACAATAAAGCTACTCGAATAGGGTGAAAAACACTGACGTGACATTAGTTTTTGGCTACTTGGAGGGAAATACAGCATAGTGGAAATTGCATTAAGAAAAGGCTTTCATCAACAGTTCCAAAATTTGCCGTCCCGTCTCCGACATTAGTTTTTGAAGGGAAGCACAGCATAGTGGACCACTCTCACTTGTGTTCCCTGGTAAAAACATTATTTTGTCCCAAATTGAAAATAAAAAAAAAGCTACTGTTTTGAGGGCAAATAAAAACCTAACTTCGTTCGGCAACGAGTTATTTCCGCAAATGTATGTGAGACGCACATCAATCGCGGATTTCTGCCTTGTTTTTTAGCCTGTTCGAGTAGCACTTCAATCGCACTTGAAACCCGAAAATAATTAGCCATTTTGCCGAGTCCGACCACAGTATGATCACTGTTATCGATTTATTCGGTAATGCATAAGTTTTCTGTAATTAATTGCACCTGGAAGCTTAAATTTCATGAATCCGAGGCTGATAAAATAAGAATTTTGAGATATGTGACGATGACTCGTAGTCATAAGCTCTCTTGCAATTACTTTTTCCTTATGAATTGTTGTTATCATCATGTACAATCAATCTGAAGCTTGTCGTTGGACAAATTTTATTACATTGTTTGAAATCTTGCACTGATTATTTTTCTTCAGCTTAAACTCTGTACAAACCTAGGGATAAAGCCCACAAAGCTTGCTGAACTCAAGCTTAGAGTTGTGTTTATCAACCGTGCAGTATGCAAAATCAGGCTTAGAGATAGGAATCTAGATTACATCAACAAGATAAAACTGTCAGTCTGCAATAATATTCATCTTATATTTCTTTGATTCATTTACAAGATATATAGAGATGCAGGGAGATAATTTTGGAGGCTATATTTAGCCTATACAGTAATTTTGGCTAAACTTATGGTTGACCCTTGAATTAAGGTATTTCTACAGCTACAATATCCATATCCTCACGCCAACACTCTCCCTCAAATTGGTGCATAGATATCTCTCATACCCAACTTATCAAGAGAGTCATGGAAGTTTTTGCTTGAAACTGCCTTTGTGAGTATATCTGCCAGCTGGTCTTCTGATTTGACAAATGGAAACCGAATGATTTTTTCTTCAAGATTCTATCTGATGAAATGCCTATCCACTTCCACGTGCTTTGTACGATCATGTTAGATATGGTTGTGGGACATGTCAATGGCGGCCTTATTGGCGTAGAATAGGTTCATTTCTGAGCTAGGACCAAAGTCAATCTCTGTTAGTAATTTTTGGAGCTAAAGAACCTCACAAAGTCCCTTAGACATACCTCTAAGTTCATCTTCAGCACTGGACAATGCCACTACCTTTTGCTTTTTACTCATCCATATGACTAGATTTCCTCCCACAAAGGTGAAGTAACCCGAAGTGGATTTTCTGTCCAAAATATTCCTTCCCCAATGAGCATATGTGTACCCCTCAATGTTCAAATGATCATTTTTTTAGAACAGCAACTTTTTCCGTGGTGAGGATTTTAAATAGCGAAGGATCCGAATTACTGCACCTGTATGGTCCTTACTAGGACAATGTATAAATTGGCTCACCACACTCACAACATAGGCAATGTCTGGGCGAGTATGAGACAAATAGATGAGCTTACCTACTAATCTTTGGTATCTTCCCTTATCAGTTGGCACTTGATCCAAAAACTCCCCAAGTCCATGATTTTGAACAATTGGAGTATCAACTGGCTTGCTCTCCAATAATCCTACCTCCAACAACATATCAAGCACATATTTTCTTTAAAAGAGAAATATGCCTCTCCGTGATCTTGCTAACTCTATTCCCAAAAAATACTTAAGCCCTCCCAGGTTCTTCATTTCAATTTCGGTTGAAAGCTACTCTTGTAGTCTTGAAATTTCCTCCACATCATCTCCTGTGATGATCATGCCATCCACATAGACAATTAGAGCGCGATCACTTTGCCTTGTCGATGCTTTAGGAAGAGAGTGTGATCTGAATTTCTTTGGAGGTACCCATACTTCCTCATAGCTGAATTGAATCGGCCAAGCCATGCCCAGGGTCATTATTTCAAAACATACAATGCCCGCCCCAGCTTATGTGTAATCTTGGTTTCAAAAGAGGTTGTATAGCGTGTTCGGGTGTCCATATAGACTTCTTCAAGATCACCATGGAGAAAGGCGTTCTTCACATCGAGTTGGAGTATTGGCCAATCTAAATTTGCTGCAAGAGATAGTAGTACTCTTACAGTATTTCGTTTAGCTACCGGTGAGAAAGCCTCCAAATAGTCTATACCATATGTATGTGTAAACCCATTCGCCACGAGCATTGCCTTGTATCGGTCAATTAATCCATCAGCCTTGTATTTTATAGAGAACACCCATTTGCATCCCACTAATTTTTTTTCCTTCCGGTAGAGGAACCAATCTCCAAGTATTATTTTTCTATAAGGCCCCAACTCTTTTTGTATTGCATGTGCCCACTTTGGATCGGCTAGAGCTTCGTCAACACTACTCGAGATGTGGTAAGAGGAAAAGGTGTGTGTAAAGGTTTTGACAGACTCGAAGAGTACTTGAGTGGTCACATAATTTGCAATTGGGTACTTGGATTTTCTCTCTTCCTTATTAGGAGAATATCTATTACTAGTTTCCCATGATTGTGTCTAAATGGAAATATGTAACCAGCAAGAGTATCCAAGGTATTATCACATGGATGAGAGGTAGAATGGCTTACCTCAGGAGTATTCTCAGTAGGAGAGTCTTCGGGGTACTGAAGTGATAGGGGTATTTACAGGCTCATGATTGGCAGGTTCTTCATTTTTCGGGTTCATTGGTAGGTTCTTCACTTTTAGGTCCTTCTCCATTTACAACATCTCCCATTTCTGCCATGTTCAACAATGGCTGTGGCTGCAGCTCCTCATTTTCGCTTTCAATTCTTGGTGACATCTCATCTCCTGGAGCTATCAACCAATTCGGCTCTTCACCCGTAGGCTCCCCTTGAAGAACTGAATTAGTCCTCATGGTTTGGAACAAGGGCTCGGACTCAAGGAAAGTCACATCCATGGTGATGTAGGTGCAATTGATTGTAGGGTCATAACATCTATAGCCATTTTTATGCAAACCATATCCCAAGAAATGCATAGAACTGCACATTGGTCTAGCTTGGTACATTGATTCTTGTGAAGGTGGACAAAAGCAACACACCCAAAAACCCGAGGAGGAAGCATAAGAATTGAGGACAGAGGAAAATGAGTAGATAAAACCTGAAGTAGAGTCTTCAAATTCAACACTTTGGAAGGCATCCGATTGAGCAAGTATACAATAGTGGTAATTGCATCATCCCATTGCCTACTGGGAACATGTGTGCCAATGAGTAAAGCGTGAGCGATTTCCAAGATATGCCGATTTTTTTCTCCAGGCAATACCATTTTGTTGTGGGGTTTGGGAGCAAGATGTTTCATGAAGTAGACCATGATATTGGAAATAGGCCTTAAAGTGTTGGTTAATAAACTCCCCACCATTGTCGGACCAGAGAACTTGTATCTTGGTTAAGAATTAGGTTTGAATCATGGTATGAAATGATTGAAAAAAAGGGAAGAGTTCATCTTTGGACTTCATTTGATAGAGCTATGTCATACAAGTACAATCATCGACAAAAATCACAAACCATCGATAACCCGAAGGAGTAGTCATCGGTGAAAGCCCCTATATTTCAGAGTACATTAAGGAAAAAAGGGACAACATTGTTATTCAAACTTGTTGGATAGGAAATTCTATGGCTCATAGCCATAATACATGTATCACATTTAAAGTATACATTCGGTAAATTTAAAAAAAATCCAGAAATAGGTGTCGTAAATAACCAAATGATGGGTGCCCTAAATGACAATGCCACAACTAGATATGTCTCTCTTTGCTATTGACCTGAGGTTGCATGTGATTTGCCTTTCTCGGACTGAAATCGTCCAAGTAATAGAGCCACCTTCTTAGTACCACGCACAATGATCTCCTTGCTGAGAATATCTTGAAGAAGGCAAAATGCAGGATATATTAATACTACACAGTTGACTTCTTCAGTAACTTGACTTACTGACATCAGTTTGTTTGATAAGGATAGAACAAGAAGTGTGTGGGATAATGAAAGGGAGGGTGATGGGCACAGTTCCAACCCCTATGATAGGATATTCAACCCCATTGGCGTTAGCAATGCAGACTTGTCGTGGATGTGTTGTATGAGAAAAGTCTCTCAGGTCAAAGGTCATGTGATCCGTAGCCCCGGAGTCAATGATCTAGGTACCATTATTTCGAATGTTAGAGCTACACAGAACCTGTCCACAATTACCTCGATCGTTGGCTGTAGTAGAAGAATCGGTCATAGGAATGAGTGATAACTGGGGCTCAGCAGTGATCGCAGTGGCTCTGCCCGTGTTTTCTTCAACCATTATGTTGTCCTTCTTCTTTCGGGCTTGCAACTCATGCCACCAGTTGGGGTACCCATTTAGTTTGAAGCAAGTGTCTCGAGTTTGTTTGGTACTGCCACAGTAAGTACACTTTCCCCCATCAGTTTGGCTCTTAGTTTTGATTGATGACCCCAACTTCACCAAAGTTTGTAGCCGACCAGATTTAACCCCTTTAGTGGTCA